>JAQZBX010040313.1:0-22715 GCA_029593785.1 Cabassous unicinctus | reverse complement strand
GATGGATAAAAGTAAATAAATAAATAAATAAATAGATCCTTGAAAAAATCTATGGGAGGAAGATACGGACTATAGTTAGTAGTAATACTTTGACGATGCTCTTTCATGATTTGCTAACAAATATTTCATAACAATGCAGGGTATTTGGGGGGTAGGTGATGTGTGGGAGCCCTGTATGATGTTATACATGTTTGTTCTATAAGTTCATGATGTTTACTGAACACTAATAGTTTATGTATGTTCATGTAAGAACAATATACTTCAATAAATTGTTTAAAAAAAAAAAAAAAAGAATGTCTTGGGAAAGAGTTTGGCAATGCATTTCTAGTTTTTACTTAGTTTGGGCCTCCATGGTTTCGGATGAGAAATCTACACTAAGTCTTACTGGGCGTCCCTTGTATGTGATGGTTTGCTTCTCTCTTGCTGTTGTCAGAATGTTCTCTTTATCTTTAATGTTTGCATTCTGAGTAGTATGTGTCTTGGAGTAGGTCTATTTGAATTTATTCTGATTGGGGTATGCTATGCTTCTTGGACACATAAATTCATTTCTTTCATAAGAGTTGGGACATTTTCAGTTATTATTTCCTCAAATACTCTTTTGGCCCCTTTTCCCTTCTCTTCTCCTTTTGGAACTCCCATGACACATATGTTCTTGTGTTGAGTGTTATCATTCAACTCCCTGAGCCCCTGCTCAATTTTTTCCATTCTTTTCTCTCTTTGTTCTTTTCCCTCTTCAATTTCAGCTGTTCTGTCTTTGGTATCACTTAGTCTGTCTTCTATCATTTCAAGTCTGTGTTGCATGCCTCTAAAGTGTTTTTTATCTCACCTATCGTGTCTTTCATTCCCATGAGCTTTGTTACTGTTTTATTCAGGTTTTCAAATTCTTCTTTGTGCTTGTTCAGTGTCTTCTTTATGTCCTTTATGTCTTTAGCCATATTGTCTTTTAACTCATTAATTTCATTTTGAAAATTTGTGTGC
This sequence comes from Cabassous unicinctus, assembly GCA_029593785.1. NCBI lineage: Eukaryota > Metazoa > Chordata > Mammalia > Cingulata > Chlamyphoridae > Cabassous > Cabassous unicinctus. The sequence continues at coordinate 21,737 of JAQZBX010040313.1, read as the reverse complement.
ACCTCTTTGATTAGTTGTCTCAAATCCTGTGTCTCTTCTGGGGCTTTGACATATTCCCTTCCTTGGACCATGTCTTCCATTTTCTTATAATGGCTTGTAATTTTTTGCTGATGTCTAGGCATCCGATTAGGGTGGTGAGCTTACTCATATGCACGATTTCTCTCTCTTTCATAGGATTTAGTGGCAGGAGGCTGTGTGTTACTGCTATTCTTTGATTCTTGGTTCAACCTGTTCTGGGTCTTTAGGACTGTCTCTGTTAGTTGCTAAAATCTGGTCCCTGGAGCCAGTAATGGGTTGCAGACCCACTTCTTGGGCCTTGGGGAGAGAGGCTATAAAGGCCAGAAAAAGCCTCTGTTACTTACCTACTTTTAATTTCCTCACATGCACCTCCTTAGTTTGCCAGCAGATGGCACTCTTTGGTAGCCCTCTCAGTTCAACGCCAGGTTAGAGTATGTTTATTGCATACCTGATCAATGTGACAGAGGTTCCTGCCTAGAGGCTAAGAACCTTGTAATTCAAACTTTCTCAGAGGCAGTTCTCCAACCTTTGCTGGCAGCCCCCTCCCTTTTCCTGAGTAGGGAATAATTCCACTCCCCCCTGGGTGCTCAAGAACCAGCCCCAGTCCATGGAGAGGGAGATTGAGAGGGTCAGAGCTCTTTAGTTCCCTTGCCAGCTCCTAAGGCAAACAAGGGTGCAGCCCCACCCCACCTAGAAGGGCTCATGGGACACAGCAGACCAAATCTATGGGTCAAAAGCTGAGTCAGCCTTCAGCTGTATCCTTCTCTCTCCCCTTTCCTGGGGAGGTGGATCTCTGGTGCCCCCTTTGTCAGTAGCTGCTGGCCCTGAGGCCTTAGAATTCAAAAGTGTCTCTAGTGTGATGCCAGCATTTGAAGCTGTGGCTTTTAACTCACAGTTTTGCCATCACAATTCTTTTCTTTTACCCCTCTCTCCTCTGGGCAGTGTCCAGCCTTTCCCTGGTGTTCTAAACACTAGAAGATTTTTTTTTCCAGGCCATTTCTGCCTGTCCTCTAGCTATTTTTCTGGGAGAGAATAGAGTCCCATGTCTTTCTAGACTGCCATCTTCTCCTGGAAGTCCTCCTTATCTTCTATTTAAATGTGTTTGTAAAGCCACATTTTTATTGAAAGCCATAAATCATTCAGTTATATCAATTCTAGGAACTTAACATTAGGAAATTTTTCTAAAGTAAAAGGTTACATGCAAAAGCTGTTTACCACAACAGTGGTTCTCAATTGCAAAAAGGGGGGAAAAAAGTAAAAGAAACAACTTAAATACAGCGGAATGGCTAAATATGTGTGATATATCTCCTTTAAAATGAAATAGGAAGACAATAAAATATAACAAGGAAAAATGTTTCTGACACATCAGCTTTTAAAAGCAAGTGTCAAAACTGTAGGGACACTATGGTTACCCCTGTGAGAGGTGGATGCATGAAACCCATAGATGGATGGTGAGGCAAACAGATAATGAAGAAACAAAGAGTTGTTCAAGTGTTAGATGGTCTTTGTAACTCTGATCCCTGAAAAGAAGGCAGAGCCATGAGAAACAGTACAATACCTAATCCCAAGAATGTGATGGTTTTTAAGGAATCATTTGATAAAAAGAGAAATACCAGGTGGAAAGGAACAGAGCTGAGGCCTTTCTCAGGAGAAAAGATCTAAATAGAGACAGGCAGATGGCCATGTGGGGAGAAGAGAAAATGATCCCCAACCCTCCCCGCCACCAATGAAAAAAAGAGTTCATTAGAACTCCTGAGCGGTGTGGCCACAAGTGCTCAGCAACTGCCGAGTCATGGGAAGAGAAGCTAAGTTCTAAGGAGCAGGAGCAAAAATCCCTCCCTGGGGAATTATTTCAAAATGAAACAAGGAAGAGGGTGAGAAAACAGTTGACAGCTGAGACCGAAGGGAGCTACAGGGACTTAAGAGCCAGAAGCTTTTAACCCCCAAAAAAGGGACAAAGACAAGGCTTAAGCCCAAAGAGGCAGAGCAACACAAAATTAGAGCTACATATTAACAATCTTTGTTTCATGTGTGGGACTTTTTCTGGGGGGCGAGGGACAATAGGCTTTGTTCTAAACTGTATATCGTTATTACTGATGGGGATGTTAGTTCAAACCAAAGCTTATAAACAAATACATTTCAAAACTGTATCAAGGGAAGCGGATGTGGCTCAAGCATTTGGGTGCCCGCTTACCATATGCGAGGTCCTGGGTTCAGTTCCCAGGGCCTCCTAGAGAAGACAAGCAAGACAGCAAGCTGACCCGATGGGTTGGCGTGGCAAGCTGATGTACAAGATGACGCAACAAGGAGACACAAAGTGGAAAGACAATGAGAGACACAACAAAGCAGGGAGCAGAGGTGGTTCAAGCAACTGAGCGCCTTTCTCCTGCATGAGAGATCCTGGGTTCGGTTCCTGGTGCCTCCTAAAGAGAAGATGAGCAGACACAGAGAGTGCACACAGAATGGACATAGCAGATAGCAAGCACAAACAACAAGGGGGTGGAGAAATAAATGAAATAAATTTTTGAAAAACTGTATCAAATATCAGTATGCTAAAAATATAGGTGATGATAGTGTTATAGCAAATATCAAAACATCTAAATGCCTGCAGAGACATGATCTGTATTTTTCTGACTCTCAGTTATACTTACTCTCAACAAAAAATGAAAACAGTCAAAAACCTACATTCTTGCCCTCTATTCATTTCATATGTGTGTATCTGACACCTCAATAGGATGACAGTTTATTTTAGGGAAGAGAGAATAACTCTCTTTGTTTGGCAATCCCCATAACAAATAACAAATGCTAATCAGAGAATCAAGAGTCATCCTCGTCCACTGACCCATAGATTGGTAAGAGCTAAATATCTGATATGGGGTATACTGATATGAGCAGAAGCCACTTGGGCACCTCAGTACAGAGCAAATACATTTCTTCACTCATTCATTCATTCGCTCATCATACATTCATCCAACCATCCACCACATATTTACTGAGTGCTACACCTGCCAGGTACTGTGATAGCGTCTGTGGATACAGTGCTCAGCCAGCCATCACTACCCCTGCTTTCATGGAGCTGGTGGTTTTGTGGGGGAGACAGTAAATAAATAAAATGAAATAGGAAGACAATAAAATATAACAAAGACATTAACATAATCTTAACATCTTTAAACTATTTTTCCAAAAATAGTATTACATTCAAAGCATTTTTGCCCAAAATTTAACCTGAATCTACTGGTGTTTAGATCTGATTTCCAGTTTACTGTAAATACAGGGGAAAGAGAAATGAGTACTTGGACACCATAAGAAAACAACCAGACAAATCCAGAATGTGGGGCAATGGCCTGGTCTCTTCAGAAGGTCAGTGGAATGAAAGGAAAGGAGCAAGGAGTAGGGAGTTTGAGGTGGGGAAAGAGGGACAGGGGACTTTACCAAGATAAATAAAATTTAAAAGACATAACAATGTGTGGTTATTGATTCGGTCCTGGCTTGGGGTGGGGGTGGGGGTGGCAGAAACAAACAACTCTTAAATTTTTCACTTGGGGAAAAAACTGGGAAAATTTGAACAGGGACTGGGTATTAGAATTAGTTTTAGTTTATATATAACATATTATAGGGAATTATTAATTTTGTTAGTTATAATAATGTTATTGTGGTTATATAGGAAATACCCTATTTTTTTGAAGATACAATGCTAAAGAATTTAGTGTGAGAGGTGGTATTATCTGTAATTTACTTTGAAAAAGTTCAGCAAACAAAAATTTGAAGGATGAACAGATGGATGAATGAATAAATGGAGTAAATATGGCAAAATGTAGACAACAGTTGGGTCTGGGTGGGGTTATGATGGTTAGGTTCATGTTTCAACTTGGCCATCTTATGGTGTCCAGTAGTGGGAATATTTTGTGGATTTAAATCATTGGTAAATTGATTGCATCCATGACTGATTAGATCTAAAATCAACAAAGAAGATGCCTTCAACAATGAGAGAAGTCACATTCAATCAGTTAAAGTCCTTAAAATGAGAAGTGATGATTTCAGCAATCAGAAGAAAGAATTTCTTGTAGAGAATTCATGGAAAACTTTTATCAGAGTTCCCAGCTTGTGGCCTGCCCGATGGAATTCGGACTTGCCCATCTCCACAGTCATATGAGCCAATTCCTATAATAAATCTCATATATACATATACAAATATGTTGTCATATATATATATGTATATGTATATACATATATATATATACAAATAATGTTGTCAGTTCTGTTTCCCTAGACAACCCTGGCTAAAAGAGGGATGTATGGGCATTAATGTACTATTCTTTCTACTTTTCTGTACGGTTTAAGATTTTCCTAAGAAAATGTTTTAAAATTATTAATAACATATGATGCTCCTGCAGAATCTAACCATAAGCAGAGGTGGAACACCATCCACTCCATCCTCTCCAGGCATGTGGGACCTCTCTTGTCACCTAACCCCACAGTCCCCCTTACCTCAAACAGAGCCCCCTTCTCTCCATCCTCAGATCGTTTAGCATTGTCTAGTTCATCATGCATTTCCGAGAGCTGGTCCTGGAGATCCCTGATCTCAGTCTGGTACTGCTCCCGTTCCATCTTCACCTGGAACAGCCTGGGCAGGAAAGGAAGCCCATCAGAGACTCTCCTGGGCTCTGCCTTCAGACCATCAACGAGCAAGCAGCCATTTAAAGGCCCAAGTAGGGCCCCCTCCCCCACCTTTCTCTGTTCCACCTGGAACAAGGACTCACCTGACCTGAAAAGGCTCCTTGTGAGTACTCACGGCTACTGTCTAATTTTCATAACAAGAAGACAATGAAACCTCAAACCAATGAAACAGAAAGGTTATCCAGTGACACTATCTCCCCAAAAGGAGATCAAAGGGCATTAAAATTTTGACATAAAAGGTGAGGAATGTGTTAAAACAGCACAACTCTTTAAATAATTTTTTTCACTGAAGTCACCCCTACTCCCAGCCACCTAAGTATTCAAGACCAAGAGAGTCAGCAAATGTTGGTTTTGTAAATAAAGTTTTATTGGAACACAGTCATGCTTATTCAATTATGTATAACTTATGGCCATTTTCATGATATATAGTGGCCAGAGTTACGTGGTTGCATCTGAGAACATATGGCTAGCAAAATCTAAAATATTTACTGACTCTTTACAGAAAAAGTTTCCCAACCCCTGCTTTAAAACAAACTCACAGCTCCTCTACTTTTTTATTTTGCAATATCTTTTTTATATCCTAAATTTTCTGATTTTCTTTTCCTATCAACTTTTTTCCTAAAATTAACTTCTATAAGGGTTTTTTTTAAAAAGCAAAAACTATACTATTGAGTTGCAAAGGCTTTCAAAAGGTTTATTATATAATGTCCTACTTTTCTCAAATTTCCCTTTAGATCAAATTATTGCTGAACCTTTCACTTAAGACTTCTGCCATGTCTACAGGTCTTCATAGCACTGTATATATTCAGACTTTTGGTTCCATCTGTCACAGATTTTAGTACGGCACAAAGACAGGGTCACTTTGGACATGACTTTCCTTCTCTCAAAAGAGGCAAAAGCAGTGCTCACAGAGACCAGCACCATCCACGATAAAATTCAGAAGCCAGGCGATTCTGGAGGCCATGTGATGTGTGCTTTTTTTAAAGCCTGGGCTCAATCTCCTTGAAATCTCAGTCTTTAGATATCACCTCTCAGTGCTCCCTGCTTCTCACATACCTTCTTACTCTAAAAGCTGAAACCTTAACAAGACATATTTCAAGGTGTATAAAGAATTTTTAAAAATTATTAACCTTTCAGCTTACCAGTCTATACATGTCACCAAGTTTCACAATTTTAGAAAGATAAAAGTGGGGGAAGAAAGGGTCAGCAGCCTCTATAAAAATTTTGAAGGCTGGGTAGTGTTAAATGGACAATGAGGCTCTGGTCACACATGATATAAGAGCCCAGGAAGGGCAGCAAGCTCTTGGCCCAGAACTCACTCCTCCAAGTTTTTCCGGAGCTCTGCTTCACTTTCTTGCAGTCGTTTTTGCAGCATAGAGTTCTCTTCCACCTTATTTCCAAGTTGGCTCCGGAGCTCTTCTAAGTTTGCTCTCATTCTCTCTCTCTCTTCTTTGATATTCTGTTGATTCTAAAATGAATAAGTATAATTTTAAAGTACCTCCCTTATATATTAGCATAATCCCTCAGAAGCCTACTTCTATTAAACAACTTAATCAAACTAAACAATTAAGGCATAGGAGTTTATAACTAGAAAATATTAAACAAGAAAGAAGTATTGTAACACTTCTAAAAACACACAAACATCTGAACCCCATTCTGCTATTTCTATTATTACTATTTCTATTGTTTTATATGCATTTAGTTTCCCTTTGGCCTGCCTGATCTCAAAAGCTTTTTTATTCTATCACAAGAAATAGTCGTATATGCTATGGTTACAGGAAAAAAAAAAAAAAGTTCTTTGGACAGCAGTAGTCGTTCTTGCAGTCGTTTTACTAAATTCCTTAGTAAAAGGAATTTACTAAGTGTTAAGAGAAAAGTTTCTTTGGGGGTAAAAAATGGCCTTCAATTACCTGGGCATCCCATGTGTTTAACATATTCTTTTTTATTTTGTTTTGCTTGTTTTTATTTTTATTTTTTAACATATTCTTTATCAACCAAAGCAGGAATAAAAAAATAACATAAAAGACACCAGATACCTTGACTTCTAGTTGAAGCTGTCTCTGAAGTTCAGCCATCTCTGTGGTCAACTTGTTTTTCTGTTCCAATAGATCTTTGACTTCAGATGAAGAATTAGAAGCCTATAATTAATTACAAAGATATTCCAATTTAAATGCCTGGGATGCTTTACTTTAATTCTCTTTCTTCTAAAGTATAATCAGGGCAGTAACAAATGAGGTACAACACTAAACATCTTAAGACCCAGCTGAAACATCAATCTTAATGGAGCCCTTTCCTGACTTCACAGACAGAGTTAATCATGCTGGCCCCCTCAGGACTCCAGTGCACTTTTTCTTTCTTCTTTTTAAAAGCATTTATCACAATCACAGCAATTATTTGATCAGATCTCAATGCTAATTAAATATGACTAGAACTTGATCAGGTGGCATATTTGTTAAAATACATTCTGTAGAACATTATGAAATATTAACATATTAATTTAGGATAAATAAAAGGCAAAAACCTTCTCCAAAATAAATTTTAGATTTCAGGCCACAGATCTCAATGGTTAACAACAACAATAACAACAAAAAAACAGTGACAAAAAACTATTTGTAAGTATAAGTCAACTGGGAAAAGACATCCATTTTTCAATTTTAATAGCAGAACACCTCGATTCAGCTTCAGTGTTTCTTAAGAGTACTTGAAAAATTACCACATTAGAAATTCATGGATTTTGGAGAACACAGACCATGTTTTAAGCATCTCTGTAGCTACAGATACAAACACTTCTACATTTAGTAAAATCCCATTAAATGATTGTTGAAATTCTGGGTCCAATCATATGGAGTAGCTTATATCATATTTACCCTCCCAATAAAAAACTATACCAGATTTACTGTCCTAGTAAAAAATATAAAAGCTAGAGAATATATAACAATTGTTTGAGGCATTGGAAAATAACCAATACAAGGCTATAATCCTTAAAATGGGAAGCCTATGAAATAGATATCCGTTTACCCTGTGGGCATTTTCCAAACCACAACACAGGAAAATTTTAAAAGCCCAAACAAAGAGAGGCAGCTAACTTACAAATGGAGGAAATAGTATAGAGATGTTAAGGAAACAGGGATTTCAGGGTTGGGGTGTTAGGTAGGAGAGAGCCCCAGACAAGAAGCTCCAAAAATCTACATAAAATACTTCTTGGATCCCTTGGTAATATTTAAACTCTATATGAGCAAGAAAGCCTAGCAAAGAAAAAATGCAGGGAGGCAAAGAGCCCAATAGAGATTTAAGAGGTCACACAATGCTAGGAAGACACTAGAGTTCCAACTTGGCCAAAGTAGAAAAAACTTGGTGAACATGTTGGCATTGGCATTCAGTTGAGACCTGAGAAAGGAATAAAGGCCATGTCTTAGAAGTAAGGGTAAAAACTTGAATAGACACACTCTAGCAATGTCTAAAACTAAGCATTCAGGACCAAGGTGATCTGCATCTAATTTAACTGTCAGAGCAAAACTTAACATTCTTCAGAGGAAGAAAAAACAATCCAGAACTTCTATAGCTTATCATCCAAAATGTCTAGCAATAAAACAACAAAAATAAAACCTAGACAAGCAAAGAAGTAGGAAAAGAAAAGATCACTAATCAAGAGATGAAACAGACAACAGAAGCAGAAATGATCCAGATATTGGAGTTAGAAGGACTTCAGAATAACTATAAATAATATTTTTTAAAACAGAGGAGATGTAAATAAATGGGGAGAAAGTTCAAGTTCATGAATAAGAAGACTCAATATTTTTAAAATTTCGGTTTCACCGAATTTATCTATACCTTCGTTGCAATCCCAATCAAAGTTCCAAGTGGCTTTTTGTTATTGCTGAAATTAACAAGCTTATTCTAAAGTTTATATGGAAAGGCAAAAGACATAGAATAGCCAAGACAATCCTGAAGAACAAAGTTGGAGGACATATATTACCAGATTTCAAAGATTACTACAAAGCTACAGTAATTAAAACTGCATAGTATTAGCAGAAGGAGAAAAAAGTAGACCAAAACAGAAAAGAACAGAAATTTCAAGTGTTAAAAAGTATATAATAACTGGAACTTGCCTACCTTCCTGGTAGGAGTTACACTGCTTCAACCGCTTTGGAAGATCATTTGGCAGTATTTAAGAACTAAGCATACACCTACTTTATGGCCCAGCAATTTTACTCCTAGGTACATACCCAAGAGAAATAAGTGAATGCATTAACACAAACACACACAAAATAAAACATATAAGAATGTTCACAGCAGTTTTATTGAAAATAGCCTGAACTGGAAAAGTCCATTAAGAGTAGAATGGAAACAAATTGTGGCATATTCATACAATGAAAAGCTAATTGTCAATAAAAAAAGAACTGATACGTGCAACATTAATGAATCTCACTGATATATGTTGAGACAACAAAGCTAGACATATAAGAGTATACAATGTAAGATTTCATTTACATAAAATTCAAGAACAGGTAAAACTAATCTATGCAATAGAAGTCAGAATATGATTACTTCCAGAGGGATGGGGTATAACTGATTGGGAACCTTCTGAAGGTGATGTGAATTTCTGTACCTTCGTCTGGGTGGTGTTACATGGATATATACCTGTGTAAAAATTCTCTGAACCATACAGTTAAGATTTGTGCAATGTACTGTAAGTACATATTTCAATAAAACAATATTAAAATAAATAAATAAATAAATGTTTGTTGAATATTTGCCTGTTACATGAAGTCATACCCAAACCCCATGTTTCTGTGTTCTTGGGATCCTCTGTACATATATCTGTTACAGAATTCTCATCACACTACGGATTATTGCTTCATAACTGCGAACGAGATTTTTCTATCTTATACTCTGCATATACTCGCACACAGCAAGTAGTAAATAAACATATGTTGACTAACTTGGCTTTCTTCTTTTAGAAGGTATATTTCTTCTATAATGAAAAGTGACACCAAGAGGATTTGATTAAAGTCTATTGGAAAATATCATCTGTGATCTGAGTAGGAATCTTAATCTCTTTTTCCCCCCATGGAAATAACAACAGGATGCCCTTCTCAAAAGGATGTGGCTAAAACCCCATGATAAAGTGGTTAGAAAACTGGGAATAGGTGAGAGGAAGAGGTCAAAGCAGGAACCAAAGCTAGAAAATGCAATTGCTTGGCTCACATGCTCCTGAATCTAGATGTGAGCTATGCATGAAGAAATTGGAATGAAGTACTTGCCCACCTAATCCTGTGAAGGCCACCAGGACTTAACAAATACACGGGACTTTCAATATTCTTAGTAAAAATGAGAACAATACATTTTAGAAGTCTAAATCCAACCCCAGAGAAGGAAATGGCACATTGTTCTTTCCCAAACAAAAACTCGACCTGTTTTTGCTGTTTTCCACTACAGTCCTAATCCATCAGGAGAGAGTTCTTACATTCCCTCCTAAAAAATCACTTAACTGACACCAAAAAGATAAAATTCTAAAACCTTTGCCAGCAAATAATCAGATTCATAGAATAAGAGGAGAGAAAAGGGTTAGAAAAATATGGGCAAATTAAACAGTTATGGTACTGGGATGGGAGCCAGAAGTCAAGGAGCCTTAGTTCATCTTCTCATCTTCTCTCACTTGATGTGGCAACAGCTTCTTAATTGGTTTCCCTTCCTCTAATCTTACCTCTCCAAAAGCTACAAAAGGAATGAACTTTTACAAATACAATGCTATTCATTCGTGCTTAAAATCTGTGGATGGTAGCCCATCACCTCCAGCCTGAAATGGAAACTTCTTATGTGACTTACCAGATCCTGCATATCTAAGAACATCCTGGCTCTGTGCACCAGCTACAGTAAACTACCTCCAGTTCCCTTGACATAGCAAACATATGCCTCTTTATATTCGTTCATGCCATTCCTCTATATAGAACATCCTGTCTTCCCTTGTTCTCCCAGAGAAGTCTGTGATCTTATGTCATTGTCTCCAGAAGGGTTGCCCTGACTTGCCCAGTTTGGACTGCATACCCCTAGTCTGTGATCCACAATAGCAGTCTTAACATCAAGGCCAAAGGATGCATTTTCCCTAAGAATATGCAGGTAAATCTCTATTCCTTGTTCTCTTTCAACCTGAAGTTCCAGAGCTTAGGTTCAATCCTGTTCACAAATATCCTCTGAATTTGTCTATGATAATATATTTCATTTTTCCTATGCTTATTTTCCCTTTCTGAATTTCACAACCTATGTATTTCATCCTGTTATATTCTATATATTTTTAATATAGAATGCCTTAATAACTTTCTGAGAAAAGGCAGAGTACAAATTAATAATGTTTAAAACATGGCCCTCTACCTTAAATATCTGCTCACCATTTATGAAACTTCTCACTTACTGCTATAAATAAATGTACAAACTGAAGAAACAGCAATTTGTTTACCACATTTCATGTTAAATGTTCTCTGCAAAAGACAAAACTTCAATTTACTTGATTATTTCCTTGTGTGCTCCCTGCTGCTCGAGACTTTAAAGTCTGTATTTTCTCAAAGACCAGGTTGACCTTCCTTTTAGTAGCATCCTCATTATCGGTGCTTCTGGAAAAGAGACAGCAGAAAAAAAAAATGAGGAATGCAACCACTAGTCTCAGACTGGGGAAACAATATTTTATATGCCATGATATACATGCAACAAGCCGTTTTAGAAGATAAATTGCAAGAAGTGTGGATCAACTAAGGCCACAAACAAAAACAGTGGTGAAAATAGCAGGACTGATGGTGTATTTTTCTTCAAATAAATTGTTATATGTTACCACTCAATTTGGAACAAGGGCTCCCATTTCCAAATATGTGAAAGAAATAACAACTGAATTCTAAACAAGCTTGGAGAAAACATCTAATGAAAATTTAGTGATTTGTTGTTTGATTCCAATAACTCATATCATTCCAATTAAAAAGTTTTCCACCCTCGTCTCTCTCCTTCCCTCCCTCCCTCTCTCACACGCACACACACACTTGTTTTATTTTTCAGTTTTACACTAAGAATGATCTAGAGTGATCCTAACTTATTTAGCCTATGTTTAAAAAAAGAAATTCCCCAAGCCAAGACTGACAACACAGCACTCTTTGTCTAGACTGCCACAGGTAATGATCAGATAAAGTTTCATTAACTTCTACCACATCTTCTACCACACTAACCTGCCATTGGGAGGGGGAGAAGATTTTAAAATAAATTTTCTTAACTAGGCACCTCAAGCTAAAATCTACCTCACCCGTATCTCAATAAATCATGGGCAAAAAAAGGAATTTAAGAAAGAATTTTAAAAATCAAAAGTTCTTCTACCTTAATCTACTCTTCACAGGGAGATACAAATAACTAGTTCTTAGCTAAAAGACTCTTTCATTTCTTCCCCTCCCCCCCCCTTTTTTTTTAGAAAAACAGGCTTCACCTTATATTTTAAACCTGAACGTTTTTGTCAGCTCTATAATACCAACAAATAATTGTAAGGCACAATTAAAAATATATATAAAGTGTTTGGATATGTATGAGTATTTGCCAAATAACTTTCAGTCTTGTCAGGCAATAAAGCTTTTCTTCATTTTTAATCATATCTGATGAGAGAACTGAAACAGAAACTTCAAATTCCTTGTCTAGAGTTCCAGAGCAGTTAGTATCTACGTAAGCATAGAAAACCAGATTACTCAAACTCAATCTCCAAGATAAGTATGGAAAGCACTGCTTTTAAATGACTCACACATACTTTTAAAAATAAGAAAAGCAGGGGCTCCTGGCCAATGTTGGCTTTGGGTGCATGCGTGTTTCATTTGTAACTTTTAATAAGGGAAGGTTGATTGCTACTGGGTGTCTGGAAGAAATTAAGATGATAGCAGGCTCAATTCAAAATTGAATAATAGACATTGTTTTTATTGCTGGATTTGTTTTTGAAACAAAAAAGGGTCATTTAAAAATCTACTCATTTTAATTTTTAAAGTATGACGTCCTTCCCTCCATTCCCCTCCCAGCCTCCCACTACCCCACTTCCCCAACGGAAATGCTGTTTTGGAAACTGCCACTCACACAGGCAGGAAAGGATGGTAAAACCCAAGGCCTCAGAAAAGGAAATTAGGACCACCACCAGAAATTATAATACTTTGCTCCTTAAGGAAAACCACTAACCCTTCTTTGAGGTAATTATAAAGTATCTGCTTGGCTGTCTCCTCATTGGTTTGTTGAGTGAGCTCTTGCTGGCCTTTTAACAGATCCGGTGTGGCCTGGAACAGAATGTCCATTATTAGAGCACAAGGGTTACATTTCTAGGAAGAAGGCAAAACCCTGAAGCAGAGGCTTCCAAACACATTCCTACTTTCCAAAACTGATTCCTCAGGTAAGAACCCTAACTAGCTCCACCACTTATTAGCTATGCAACCTTGAGCAAGTTAATTTTCCTCATTTCAATTTTCTCATCTGTAAATTGGGGACATGAGCATCTACCTTCCTAGGTTTGGTGCAAGCCTATAATACATAACAAACAGTGCCTGGCACTTCCCAATATCATTGTCACTTTTTATCATTATTATTTTTAATTGTTACTACAAATAAACTAACACACCGCTTAATTTCCAAATTAACCTAATTTGTCAGAACTGAAGCTAACCTAATCACTCAGTTGAATAAGGAAAATGGATATATCCACACAAACCTAAGCAATGAGCCTCTGTGTAAAAACAACTTCTGCATATTTTCAGATTCCACAAATACAGAAATAGAAAAATCAGGCCTCTCTCTAGCATCTGACAAATTACATTATAGACAAGACCACAGTGGGAATCTAGGTGCACTTGAATTAACCTTGGAAACCATACACTTGGCAGCAGGACATACTCTGTAAAGAAAAGCCCTACAAAAATCAGATGGGCAATGACTGGTTCAAGACCACGAATGTGTATTCCCATAGAATGTGTACTCCTGTGGCATGGGCACATCATTTAGATGGTTTAGAAGAAAAAAAGAACAGAAAAGAAAAAGAATCACACTTGTATTACCTGAGTATCTGAAGGGGAAGGAAACGTCTTCACTGAAATCTTCTTGGCACCTGTATCAGGCAAAGTTGCCGCTGCCCGATTCTGTAACATCACCGTAGCAGTGGCTGTTTTTATTTCCTCCTCCTTTTTACTCTGTGCTGGGAGGGAGGATGCACATACCATTGCACTTTGCTGACTACCTTTGTTGTCTCGAGCTTTCCCATCTTTGTTCTGCTGGGGAGGCCTGGAGTGAGCACTGTGAGCACCTTGAGTTGCTCCCTGCAACTTTGCAAAGGTCCGGCCCATGCTTTGTTTCCCACGGGGCTCCTGGGAGGGTGCTTTCTGCGGGCACACTTGGGAGGGTCGGAGGAGGTGTTCGCTTGACTTGCCCAAGTTCCTACTAAATTCACTTAGGTATTCCGAGTTCCCTTCGAGACCAAAAGGAAAGGCACTATCCACACTTCTGGACCTTTTCCTATCATCTGGATTGATTCTGTTTCGCTTGCCAGACCTGCCTCTCCTCTGCAGCCCGGATTTTTGATCAAATTTTTCAATTAACTGATCCACACCAGGAATCGATCCCGTATCAATATCCCGCCCAGTTCCTGGCAAGAAGGGGATATACCTTCTATTTTCATGACGATTCACATTGTCAGCATGGATGGCACATTCTTGATCATCAAGTAAAAATCTGTACAGAGAGTTGGCCGAAGTGGGAGTTGTCGATGAGGAGGAGGATCTCCGTGACCGAGATCCATCCAGCACGGGTCCCACTGAGTCTTGTCGCCGGAAGGGAAGAACATCTGGCCTGATTTTCTTGGCTTCTTGGTGGATGTGCAGGTTGTGGGCAGTTAGGGATCTCTCGCCACGTGGAAGGGCCTCCTCTAACACCCCTTCCTTGGTGCGGCTCTGAACATTTACACACACTGAGGTCTGTTTCTTGGGGTCATCTATGACCACAGAGCTGCATAAGCGAATGGCTGTCACACTGGACTTGGGCGGGTCTTCCAGGGGAAGGCTTGTGGGCTGGGAATTGCTAGGTTTGGGAAAGCAAGCCCAAGGCTTCTTATCACTGGTACCTTCTGCTGTTAAAGTTTTTAGCCAATTATCCTCAGGAGGAGTTTGGTGATTCTGTAAGTTCAACTCATTCTTCTCAGGGTTGTAGGGCTGCAAAAGCTCTGGATGCCTCTGGAAATTCAGCACGTGGGATGGCTTCATTGGCCCCTCTTTGCACTCTAGAACTCCATTCTTGCCCTCATGGAGAGAAGGTGGTTTCAGGATTACTGGGCTGGGTGGGGCATATGGGTTTTCCGGGAACGGCAATTCTTCGGCACTGTCCTCCTCTAGCACAGACCCGTTGCTGGAATGGGGAGGCATGTTATCTATCATTGGAGATGGAAATGGTGGCCCATTTTCAGAAAAAGATGTGCCTGCTAGACAGCGCTCGGTATTGTTCAGGACTATGTAGGGGTGGCCATCAATGCCTTGTACCCTAATACTGACACCATAGGAGCCTGCCTTAGAGTGCTGGGAATTCCTTGATTTTTTGGTATCATCACTTCCAAGTCTCAGATGGACACCGTATTCCTGCTGCACGTGTTGATATTCACCGAAATACAGCTCCATGGTTCCCTGTTCCAGCTACCAGAGAAAATAGGGGTAAAAAGAGGACATTAAGTTAGAATTACATCTGTTTAAAGGAAGATTATAGCAATTATAAGGGGAAAATTTCAAAGTTCAAAGAAAACAATACCTTAAACAGCAGGGGCACTTCAGAACCAAAAGCTGAATGGCACCTTCCCCCGCTCATCCAAACTGGACTTTCTGGATGCCCCTGAGCTCACGTGACCATCAAGTTTGTCAACATGGGGCTTGAACCCTGGCCTTTAAGTAGACAACGGGTGCACTGGCCTGACACCTTTGGCATAACAGCATCCGTTCTGGCTGCACTCTTTCCTCTTGGTTGGTTTCCTCACACTTTATGCTGTTTATTTTTAACCAACAGAATATTCCAGTCACCAGCATTTAAGGACAAGTTATTTTTCCAAGAAAATAATTAAAAGCTAAGGAATTCTGATGCTCACCATTTTTCTCTTTTTTCTTATATGGCTAATTTCCCTGTCAAAGCAACACTTTCAGCCTATTTTGTAAACAATCTTGCTTTGAAATCTTTAACACTATTTATTTGGACATACTGTTTAAAACCTCTTTTACTTTAAGAAATCAACTGCTCATGAGCCCATCGGTGAGAACACATGATTAAAAATAATTCTCAAACTCTTTTCTTACCGAAAGAGTTCAAGTAGTATATACTGATCTGGAAAATACTATAAAAAAACTGAAGACTCAGGATTTTTATTTTATGATGAATCATGATGCCAAGAATCATTGCCTTCACCTTTTTGGTGTAGCACCCATGTCAGGTGACTGAACACAGACCACCAGGCTGGACACCTACCCTGTCCCACACTCTGAGTTACCCTCACCAGAAATTCACTTCTATCCCTCCAGAAAAATTCAACAGCAAAGGAGACCCAGGAGGAGCAGTAACAACTGGTCACAGATAACAGCTGGCTCGTTTCTTTCACTATTAGGGGTCTTTTGGAGTGTTCTTTCTATTCTGGGGTCAATCCGATCGCATATTTCCTAAGAAAATCATCTATTGGATCCACATTTTCAAATGTTTTGCATAGAATTTTGCAAAGTATAAATCACTTCATTTCCTCTGTATCTGCTACTATTTCTTTTAACCTAATTTTGTTTATTTGTGCTTTCTCCCCATTTTTCTTGATTAGGCTAGCTAGTAGAATGCATGTGTGTGTATATGCATGTGTGTATAGATATAATTTTTAAAATTGTTGTTCCCCTAAAGAAATAGGTTTAGATTTAGATTTATCAATCACTTCTTTTTTTAATTTTCTAATTCATTGAGTTCTAGTTTGATCTTTATTATTTCCATTTGCCTTCCTTTATTTCATTATCTTGTTCTATTGCTAACTCTTGAACTTGGATACTTCAATTGTTTGTTTTCATTTTTAAATTATATCCCATAAATTGTGGTATGTAACTGTATCAGTTAAGAATGGGCTCCACTAACAAAGACACCAAAAACAGCTTAAACAAGTTGGGATTTTTTTTTTTCTCCAGAGGTAGGAAGTTGAGGGCTGCACTGAACTACTACTCCATGTCACCTAAGAGGAACACCTCTTTTCATCTTTCCATTTATCCATCCAGACACCATGTGATTACAAAATGGCTGATCCAGCATCACATATACAAAAGGATCAGGTTAGTTGAGTTAACCTCCTTTTTAAGGAGCTTTCCAGGAAGCCCCACCCACCAATAATCCCTTACATCTTATTGGCCAGAACTTAATCAGTTTCTGCCACAGTAATGTTTACATTATTCTCTAGATTATTATTTGTGGCTTTGATTTCTTCTTTGACCCAAGAATTATTCTTAAGAAAATTTGTTTCATATCCAAGATTTTTTTTATTGTCCTGATTGTTTGGGTTCAGAGGGTCTTTGTTTTTACATGTTGTTAATTTCTAAATTTATTGTATTGTGGTCAGAAAATAAAGTCTCTACTATTTCTTCTTTTTTAGATGCATTGAGGTTTCCTTTGTGGGCAAAATATGGATGATTTTTGCATTATCGCACCAATTTCAATTATTTCATTATCTCCACTTTCAATTTTATCAAAGTTATACTAACATTCTTAAATAACTTAATTTTTAATCAAAGTAAAACAAGATATCATGAAACCTGCACTTTCTAACTCCACCCATTCCCAAATCCTGATCACATTTCCCAGAAGCAATTAATTGAAAAGTTCAGCTCTAACTTCTAGTGCTTACCTCCATGTTGCTATAAGTAACACACCAGACTGTAATTTCTTGGATTATCAGTTTTACATAGCTAGTGATTTCCTCTTTTGGTAGTTGACACATTATACGTAATTCCATTTCTCATTTTACTAACCTCCCAATATTAAAATCAAGAACCAATTGTTGGGGAGTGGATGTAGCTCAAGTGGTTGAGCACTTGCTTCCCATGTACAAGGTTCCGGGTTCAATCCCTGGTACCTCCTAAAATCAAAACAAACAAACAAACAAACAAACAAAAAAACCAACTCTCAGTGGGTTGCAGATATAGCTCAGGGGTTGAGTATGTACAAGATCCTGGGTTCAATCCCCGGTACCTTCTAAAAAAAAAAAATAAAAGCAGCAGCAGCAGCAATTGTTGACATTATGATGATTATGTAAATATAAAACCAAGTTGTACGCTATTATCTTTTCTTTTACAAAACTCTCAGCTTTCCAAGAGTTAAAATTTGACTACATTTTTTACTGTCTAGTTTTCTTGTATCCTTCCATAAGCTACATCACCTCTGTTATATGCTTGCCTGTATTAATTTCCAGATAATCAAAACATCAGATAATTGGGTCATCTTTTCCCCTGGTGACCTACTCCCTGCAGTCTTCCATCCGCCTGTCCTATGGTAGGGTCTAGTTGCTTTCTCCTTTTTGCTACTATTTTGTTTCCTGAGTTTTGTGTCTTCCTCTTTCTTGGTTTATCCAGTTGGTCAGAGGAAGCACACTTTCAGTAGCTTTCTAAGAAAAGGCCCAAGGGAGTAAATTTTTTGAGTCCTTGTATTTTGGGTAATGTCTTTATTCTATGCTTACTTTTGAATGATAGTTTAGCTGGGTATGGAATCTAGGTTAGAAATAATTTTCCCTCTGATTTTTTAAAGTATTATTCCATTAACTTCTAGCTTTACGGAAGCTGCCAAAAATTATTATGCTATTATGATATCCTTTCCTTTGTATGTGACTGTTTTTTTTTTTTAATGACTAGTGTTCTGAAATTTCACAGTGACATACCTGGGTGTGGGTCTTTCAAAATTAACATCTTGGACACTTAAGATACCCTTTCAATTTAGAAATCCAGGCTTTTAGTTCTGTGAAATTTTCTTATATTATTTCTGTGACAATGTTCTCTCCGTTTTTGGTTTTGTTTTTTTTTTTCTGTTCTTATTTTTTGGATCTACTATACTAGTAATGTTGAATCATCTGGACTGAATTTCAAATGTTCTTATTTCTTTTCTCTTATATTTTTCAACTCTATCTTTTTTGTTCTACTTTTTGAGAGCTATATCCTCAGTTTTTTTTCAACTATTGAATTTGTAATTCCCAAAATTTCTTTCTTGCTTTTTAATTGTTTCATAAATGCTATTCCTATTTTAGACATGAAATAGCTTCTTCTTATGTCTCTGAAGATATTAACTAACTTTTTTTTCAAAAGTTTTCTACTTTCTGCAACATCTCTATCTTCTTCAAAGTTTCTTTTTTCCTACTTGTTTGGTCCCTGACTTTCATGTTGAAGGCTGTTCTAACATGATGGGTTATCAGTGGCTGCCTAATCCTATTTAAAAGTGAAGTACCAAAAGCAGATTGAAGTCTGTGTGTGCGGAGAGGATTTATTAGCAGTGAGCTTCAATTAAGGTGGAAAAAGAGGTGCCAAGCTTTCCAAGCTTTTCCATTGAGGGACCCACAAATTTCAGTATCTGGGAGCATTTTATCTGGAACTGTCCAATTTCCTCAAGAAAAGAATCCTCCAATCCACTGCTAGAGTTGTGCATGTCTGACTCCTAGTATCATAGGACAGGGGCAGGGGAACAGCACTGGAGGTCCCAGCTATTAATTAATCCCCCTGATTTCAGTCACCCATACCCACCTTCCAACATAATTCCAGCTATATTTCTCCAAAGAACAGACCTCCAATTGCTGCTTGAGTAGGGGACAGGGAAAGGTAGATATAAAGAAGAACCTGGAGGGCTAATTGATCCAGTTCTCAAGGCTCTTAACTAATTCCCTAGAATTTGGACCCTCATCCTGCTTTTACACATTTCTGAGCCTTTCGGCAGTTCTATAGGTCAATCACCTCATTTCCATACTGTAGGCACTTTAGGTTGAAGCTTCTTTCACTCTGATGATTCAATTATCACTACTCTCTTTGTTTCAGCTTTCCTCTGCTAAGGTCTCCACTGCCAGTCTTTGTCCTTGCCAGTTGTGACAGTTTGAATTTGGTGAATTCCCCCCAAAAAGATTAAGTTTTTGAACTATTCCATTCATGTGGTGTGAGACACTTTGATTGCATTAGATTCGGTTTAGGGGCCTTGATTAGATTGCATTTTTTAAAAGATTTATTGATTTCTCCCCCTGCCTCCACCCCACATTGTTTTTGCACTTGCTGTCTGCTCTCTGTGTATTCTTCTGTGTCTGCTTGTCTTCTCTTTAGGTGGCATCAGGAACTGATCCTGGGACCTTTCAGAGTGGAGAGAGGCGCTCAATCTATTGCACCACCTCAGCTCCCTGGTCTGCTACGTCTCTTACTGTCTCTCTTCTGTGTCTCCTTTTGTTGCGTCATCTTGCTGTGGCAGCTCTCTGTGTGCGGGCAGCACTCCATGTGGGCCAGCACTCCTGCGTGGGCCAGCTCTCCACATGGGCCAGCTCGCCACATGGGCCAGCTCGCCACATGGGCCAGCTTGCTTTTCACCAGGAGGCCCCAGGAATCAAACCCTGGACCTCCTATATGGTAGGCAGGAGCCCAATCACTTCAGCCACATCTGCTTCCAGATTAGATGGTTTTGATGGGATTCCCTCAGTGAGGCATGACTCAGATTGGGTCTCTGCCCTCTTGCTGGGCCTTATGTAAACAGAGACTCAGAGAAGAGAAACAGAGAAAGGAAGCCACCATTTTGATCCTGCCAAGTGAGAGAGAGGACTGTAGGAAAACAAAGGAGCCCCAAAAGGTCCTGGAGTCTGGAATCAGCAAAGCACAGGGGCAAAGAAAGAAGCCCCTGAGGGGCTGGGCCCAAGGAGCTGAGGAAGAGAGTCCTGCCAAATGCCTGACTGTCCACAGCTGAATTCTGGGAGATGGTAAGCCTTGAGGGGAAGGCAGGGACTTTGGCAGAGATGGGCTGCCATCTTGCTTCACCACGTGGCAAGACCCCAGGGTCACCAGTAGCTGACTTCGGTGAGAAAGCATCTCTGCAGCCTCAGAACTGAAAGCTTTTACCCTAAATAAAATTCCCAATATAAGAGCCAACCCATTTCTGGTACTTTGTGTTAGAAGCCTTTGGCAAACTATGACACAGGTTTAAACATTTTAAATTTTCATTTATTATCTTTTTAGTGGGACTTTGAAAAGAAGATAAATTCAAGTGTTCAATTTACCTGCTTTTAAGCTTTATCTAGCTTGACAAGGATAATATTTGTAAAACATTTCAATATTAAGGACAAGTATAACAGATGTGCCTTAGACTGATAAAGCAATGCATGATCAAAATGAGTTTCTTGATACCTTGTTTTCCAAGGAGCATTGGCATGTTTTTGGGGTTTGTTTTGTTTTGTTGTTCTAGATCTCTAGAGGTGTTTGTGTTTATTCAAGTTTATAACAAACATTTTTTTAATAGAGGAGCTTCTATACAAGCAAATTTATTCACTGATTCCTTTTCTGTGGTATTTATTAATTGCAATGGGATTATTTCACAAACTGATAATCTTTTCTTATGCTGACACAGACTTTTTGATAAAAATATTTTCCAATATTTATGAATAAAATTCTTGTCTAGGGTTCACAGTCCTTTTCATTAGTCGCCGCTACTATAGTCAACACGAATGAGGCCACCTTGGTTTTATTACAATCTTAACTCTCTGTTGGGAAATTAATCTATATATTTGAATTTCATGAAATGTCCACAATTTACCTCTCCTTGACAACAAACCTCAATCCAGTATTTTCAGGAATGACATTTCTCAGCCTGGTACTAGTGTCTTAAGCAAATGTGGATTTCCTTCCCAAAGTGTAACCCCTGATTAATGAGTGAATTTAAGGGCACCTGTTCTCCATTTTCAGACAGTAGATGACATTAGGATCATAATGCACACTACAGACACACTTGCTCAGTCGGGGACAAGCCCAACAGAGGGCTTACATAACTTG
>JAQZBX010040312.1:0-22715 GCA_029593785.1 Cabassous unicinctus | reverse complement strand
CCACCCCTTGGTGGGTGAGGAATCAAAGATAAAAGACATGGCAATGGACAGAGTTGGAGTTTTGAGTTGGAGTTCTGATGTTGGAGTTTCAATGCTGGAGACAAGGGAAGCAAGCAGACAGAGGAGCTTGGTTGTGAGGAAGGAGAGAAGGCCCCGGGAAGAGATGAGCCATTCACCTGATATTTCTACAGTTGGCCTTGTGGAGAGAACAAGCAGCTGAACCTGGAGAGGTTCAAGCACCAGGAAGTGAGGAACCCAGAAAGTTGGAACCTTCACAGAGTTTGGTGAGGGAAGTAACTAATGCTTTATGGCCTGATAACTGTAAGATTCTACCCCAAATAAATACCCTTTATAAAAACCAACCAATTTCTGGTATTTTGCATCAGCACCACTTTGGCTGACTGATACACTATCGGATCCTTGGATTTTCATCTTTGGGAGGATTTTTTATGACTGGTTCAATTTCTTTACTTGTGATTGGCTTTTTGAGGTCTTCTATTTCTTCTAATGTCAGTGTGAGCTGCTCATGTGTTTCTAGGAATTTGTCAATTACTTCCATGTAGTCTAGGTTGTTGGCTACAGTTGTTGGTAGTATCCTTTTATGATCTCTCTTATTACTGCAGAGTCCGTGGTAATATAACCACCCCTCATTTCTGATTTTCTTTGTTTGTGTCTTCTCTTTTTTTCCTTTGTTCATCTAGCTAAGGTTCTGTCAATGTTGTTGAACTTCTTATAGAATCAACTTTTGGTTTTGTTGATTCTCTCACTTGTTTTTGTTTTTCTGTTCTCAATTTCTGCTCTGATCTATATTATTTCTTTCCTTTGGTTTCATTTGGGACTAGTGTACTCTTCTTTTTCTAGTTTTTCCAGGTGCACATATAAGTATTGGATTTTAGCTCTTTCTTCTTTTTTAATGTACGTATTGAGGGATATAAATTTCTCTCTCAGCACTGACATGTTCGTATCTCATAGGTTTTGATATGTAATCTTCTCATTATTGTTTGTCTCAAGATATTTACTGAATTATCTTGCATTTTTTCTTTGACCCACAGATTATTTAAGAGTTTGTTGTTTAATTTCCATATAATTATGAATTTTTCCTTTTTGTCCATTATTGATATTTATCTTCATTCTATTATTATCAGAGTAAGTATTTTGTATACTTTTAAATTTCTTGAGACCTGTTTTGTGATCCAACATATGTACTATCCTGGAAAGGGATCTGTGAGTGCTTGACAAGAATGTATATCTTGCTGTTTGGGGGTGTAATGTTCTATAAATTTCTGTTAAGAGTAGTTCATTTATCATATTATTTAAGCTGTATTTTTTGTTTATCTTCCATCCAGATGTTCTATCCAATACTGACAGTGGTGTATGGAAATCTCCAGCTCTTATTGTAGAGAAGTATATTTCTCCCTTCACTTTTGGCAGTGTGCCTCCTATATCTTGGTGCACCCAGGTTAGGTACATAAATATTTATTAAAGTTATTTCTTATTGGTGAATTGCCCCTTTTATTAATACATGATGGCCTCCTTCATCCCTTATAACAGTTTTGCAATTAAAATCTATTTTTTTGTGATATTAGTATTGTTGCTTCAGATCTTTTCTGGTTGCTATTTGTGTGTAATATCTTTTACCAACCTATCACTTTCAACCTGGTTGTGTCCTTATGTCTGAAGTGTGTCTCTTCTAGACAACATACAGATGGCTCATATTTTTTATCCATTCTATTTGTCTATGTCTTTTCATTGGGGAGTTCAAGCCATTAACCTTCAATGTTATTCCTGTAAAGGCATTACTAACTTCATCCATTTTATGCTTTGGCTTTCCATTGTCATATCTTACTATTGTCTGTCTTTTTACCCTTTAATTTACCCTTCTTAATAATCTTCATTTCTACATTCTTATCCAAGTCTCTTGCTTTTGTTATTTTCTTGGGCTGCAGCACTCTGTGTTCTCTTGTCGTTCTGGTATTTTGGTAACATACTTTATCACTTTTTGCTTGTGAAGACATTAATTTCTTGGGCTGCAGCACTCTGTGTTCTCTTGTTGTTCTGGTATTTTGGTAACATACTTTATCACTTTTTGCTTGTGAAGACATTAAACTCACTCTCATTTTTGAAGGACAGTTTTGCTGGATATAGAACAGTCTATTCAACAAATGGTGCTGGGAAAACTGGATACCCATATCCAAAAGAAAGAAAGAAGATCCCTATCTCACACTTTATACAAAAATTATCTCAAAATGGATCATGGATTTAATTATAAAAACAACAACCATAAAACTCCTAGAAGAAAATGTAGGAAAACATCCTTCAAGACTTGTGGTAGGTAGTAGTTTCTTAAGCCTTATTCTCAAAGCAGGAGCAACAAAAGAAAAAAGAGATAAATGGGACCTCCTCAAAATTCAACACTATACACCTCAAAGGACTTTATCAAAAGAGTGAAAAGGCAGCAGACTCAA
This sequence comes from Cabassous unicinctus, assembly GCA_029593785.1. Taxonomy (NCBI): domain Eukaryota; kingdom Metazoa; phylum Chordata; class Mammalia; order Cingulata; family Chlamyphoridae; genus Cabassous; species Cabassous unicinctus. The sequence goes on along the minus strand of JAQZBX010040312.1, from coordinate 20,250 downwards.
TGGAAGAAAATATTTGACAATCACATATGATAAGGGTTTAGTATCCATGATATATAAGGAAATCGTACAACTCAACAATAAAAAGCAAAGTATCCAATTAACAAATGACAGAAGACTTGAAAAGACAACTGTACAAAGAAAAAATGCAAATGGTGAAGAAACACATGAAAAAAACGCTCAACCTCACTAGCGATTAGGGAATTGCAAATCAAAACTACAATGAGATATCATTTCACATCTATTAGACTGGCCACTATTAAAAAGTCAGAAAAGTGTAAATGTTGGAGAGGATGTGGAGAGATAGGAATGCTTATTCACTGTTGGTGGGACTGTTTGGCAGTTCCTAAGGAAGTTGAAATAGATTTACCATGGGATCCGGCAATACCATTGCTAGATATATATCCAGAAGAACTAAGAGCAGTGACACGAATACACATCTGCTCTCCGACGTTCATAGCAGTGTTATTCACGATAGCCAAAAAGTGGAAACAACCCAGCTGTCCATCAATTGATGAATGGATAAACAAATGGTGGCATAATACACATGATGGAATATTATTTTGTGGTAAGAAGAAATGAAGTCATGAAACATGACAATATGGATGAACCTGGAGGACATCATGTTGAGTGAAACAAGCCAGATACAAAGGTACACATGCTATATGATTGCCCTATTATGAACTAAATATATTATGTGAAATGTGAATATGGTTAGAATTGCATATATAACACTGCTTTTCTTTGAAGCTGAACAAATGTCAGTCAATAGTACAAAATATTAATATCAGACAAAAAAACATTGTTCCAAGTGACGAAGACCAGACACAGAGTACTACATAGTGTTCCATTCCATTTATATAAAATGTAAATATAAATCAATTTATAAAAATGAAAAGAAATTAGTGGTTATGTAGGTCTGAAGAAGTAATGCTAAGGGATGTGGAGTCTTTCTTTTTGGAGTAATGAAATTGTTCTAAAATTTTTTATATGATGAATGTACAACATTGTAATTGTACTAAAAGCCATTGACTATACAGTTTGGATAGAATAGCCAGAAACAACAGCTATTTCCAGTGGGGGAAGCATAGAGAGATTAAGAAGTGAGGAGATTTCTAATTTGTTTGTGTTTTTTGTTTATTATTATTATTGAAATAATGAAAATGCTCTAATAATGATTGAAATGATGATTGCACATCTATGTGATTATTGCAAATACCATTGATTGTACACTTTGGATGAATTGTATGTTTATGAATATGTATCAATAAAATTGATCTGTTCCAAAAATCCTTCAAAAAATGAAGGGAAATGACCCAATATGAAATGTTGGGTTCTCTCTTCTTTTTTAATATAGGAATTCATACTTATAAATTTCCCACAAATTTTGTTATGTTGTGTCTGTTTTTGTTTTTCTCTGAATATTTTCCAATTACCCTTGTAATTTCTTCTTTAATACATTGGTTAAGAGGTGCTATTTAGTTTACACATATTTGTAAATTCTCCAGTTTTACCTATGTTATTAATTCCTAAGTTCATTCCATTTAAGTCAAGGGGTTGCTTCTTATGATATCAATAATTTAACATTAATTTAGACTCCATCTAACCTAGAGAATGATCCATATGTATTCTGTTGCTGTTGGGCAAAATGTTATATGTATGTTGGTAAAACTATTTGGTTTTTAGTGTTGTTCACATCCATTATTTTCTCATTGATCTTCTGTTTAGATATTCCACCCATTGCTGAAAATTGTGTATTGAAATAGGCAAACAATTTTAGAACTTTAGTTTTTGTCCATGTTTTCCCTTAGTTCACTGAACATATTTATGAGAATTGTTCTACAGTCTTTGATCAGTTATTCTAGAGAATGCCCCTCATCTGAAATATTTTCTATTGAATACTTTTACTCCTCTGTGCCATACTTCCCTTTCTCTTTGTATATTTTCTGTTGAGGACTTAACATTCTGGATGTTATGCTGTGTTGATCACTCTGGAAATCTATTTCTCCCAGTCTTCAGTTTGCAGTCTAAAAACAAGAAGGGGAAAAGGGCAAGGAAAGAATGAGCAAGAGAGAGGAAAACAAAAAGAACAAAATACTAACAATCAGATAAAAACACCCACAAAAATAAAAGTAAAATATCCTTGTCTCACCAAATCACATATTTTTTGTTTGTGCGAAGCCAGAATCTATGCTTTCAAAGCAAAACCTAGGTCAGCATATCTGCTCATCCCTCAAGAATCTGCCAGAATCAAATCCATAAAGCAGAGAAAGGAAAAACAACCAAGAAAGAGAGAGAAAAAGAGAAAGATGAACTTATTCTTTATGTACATGTAAAAGCTAGTGTAAAGTCAGAAGATACTGTTTTTGTGGGAAACAAAGGCTGGCATATGAACAGGGCCCTCAAGGAACTCCCAGAATAAACAACACAAGAAGGAGAATGAAGAAAGCCAGTCAATGAGAAAAAGAACTTGGTCTTTCAGTCTGTCTGGTAGATATAGTGTGAGCCCAGAAGCACCTGCTGTGGAGAGGGCTAAAATTGAAGCCAGAGGCTATGCTGTGCCTTCAGGATCTGTCAGACCAGGAAAGACCTGCAAACAGAAGGATAAAAAACATGCTAGCATTTTTGTCTAGGTAGATGCTGGTGGGAGGCTGGAAGCAGTGCTGCCCCGGGGGCTGAAACTGAGGCCGGGTTCCATGTGCTGATTCCTCACAGATCCACTAAAGAGACTTCAAACCTCAACCCCAACTTGTAGAGGAGGCTTCCTCTGCCAGCCCTAACTCACCTGGATGTTCCTGGGTATTGGACAGTCTCACAACAGCAACAGTAGCCGTCTCAGTAGCTGCTGCTGAAGGGCAGAGCAATGGGGACTGGCCACTGGTTCACACTCTCACATAAAAAAGTTGAACTCTCTGCAGACTCTTGCTTCCTCTGGCACTTCAGTAATTGTTCTAAAAGTCCGTTCTGTTATTAGGGTTACCACCTAGTTAATCATAGTTTCTTTTTTAGCTCTTTCAGTTTTCTAATGAAGGGAGCTCTTGGTAAAACTTCCTGCTCTGCCGTAATGTGCCTGTCAGCTTTATTCTTAATAACCTGTCAACTGAGAAATGGCAAACTGAGCTGCAAAACAATAAAGGTATTTATTTGGGGTCTTTGAATTGCAATTCAAGGTCCACATATTCAGGTAGCAATCCAAATTGTGTCTTGTCTTGGCATTTCCAGGCAAGGGTTTTTTTTAAAGAGGAAAAAGACTACATAAGTTGTTTGTGGGTGTTTGGGGTGCTGCAGCCAATTGAGAGGGGAACAGATATCTTTCCCCTCAGAATAGGGAAGGTGTGGCAGAGATGAGAGAATGGCTTATCTTCAGTGAATTTGTCCAGCAGAAACTCCTTTGAATCTTGACTTTGGCCAGTCCACAATCATGGACAAGTGGAAGTTTAAAGAGACACCTCCCTTGAAAGATTTGCTCTTGAGTGCCATCCACTGGCCAGCCTGGAAACTGCAAGGAGAAAACCTGCTTTGAGGAGTCTCTTGTCCCAGCTCCTCTGAAATGAATCTGTACCACATGAGTAAGTCCCTCATTCTATTTTGATAACTTAAGCTGGGCAATTTTAAAACTTAGAATAAATTGAACAAAACCCCAAGGAAGAGCCATGAAACAAAACCCTTAGTCGATAGAGAGAAATTGACTTCAGAGTAAATTCACCAACATATTTATATGCCTAGAGATAAGCAAAAAATTAAAACAGAAGAGATAGCCCAGCCACAGGAATAAACCAAAAATCCTGACAAAAGACAAGATTTAAGACAACTAATTAATGGTAATGTATTAGTCAGCCAAGGGGTGCTAATGTGAAATACCAAAAATGGGTTGGTCTTTATAAAGGGTATTTATTTGGGGTTGAAGTCCACAGTTACCAGGCCATAAAGCATAAGTTTCTTCCCTCACCAAAGTCCATTGACACGTGTTGGAGCAAGACAGCTGCCGACATTTGCCCAGGGTTCAGGCTTCTTGGATTCCTCTCTTCCCGGGGCTGCGTTTCTCTCCGGGCTTAGCTCCTGTTTCCTCCACAAGGTCAGCTGTAGGCGATCAGGCGAAAGGTGAACAGCTCACTTCTCTTCTCCTGGGGCCTTCTTTCCAACATCAAAGCTGCTTCTCAAAGATTGCAATTCAAAAACCTGCTCCATCTGTCCTTTGCCTTGCCTTTTATATTCGATTCCCCACCCACCAAGGGGTGGGGCTCAACACCCTAATCATAACCTAATCATGCCCAGATTAACAGATCAGTTTACAAGCATGATCCAATTATATTTTTGGAATTCATAATTACATCAAATTGGCCAACAGTTACAAGTAATTACACAAATCTCCTGAATGAATTCAAGGAGTTGAAGGAAAATGTGACTAAATAGATAAGCAATATTAAAAAGACACTGGGTGAGAATAAAGAACAAATTGAAATCACGTAAAGAAAAATATCAGAGCTTATGTGAGTTAAAGACATATCAGATGCAATTTAAAATACATTAGCAGCATATAACAGCAGATTTAAATTGCTGAAAGATAGAATTACTGAATTGAAGGAGTGAGCAACCAAACTTGAAAAGACAGGAGAACAGAGAGAAAAAAAAGAGTGAAAAAATTGAAGTGTCTCAGAGAATTTACTGGCAATGTGAAATACACAAACTTACACGTTATAGGTATCCCAGAAGAAAACAGAAAAGGTACTGAAAGAATATGTAAGGAAATAATGACCCAAAATTTACCAACACTTATGTGATGGTAAGACTAATGCATCAGTTCAGGCAAGTAATGGTGCCAGGTTGTTTGGCCAGTCACTGGACTACACTCTTGTATTACAAGAGCATTTCATGAACTGTAATCATCAGTGAGGTGGTTCCAGATATGGATGGTATAGCACTTTAATATTGGTTATGAATTCCAAAATTAGATATTGGATTATGTTTGAAAACAGGATTGTGCCTCTGGGCATATTACATTATATTGGATTCAGAGGTTTCATTTTTATTTGATTACATAATGATTGAGGCTTTAAATTGGACCAAATCAGTAGGATGTTGAGTCCCTGCCTCCTTGGTGGGCAGGGAATCACAGAGAAACCACACCACAGAGAAGGGAGTTTGGAATTTTGATACTGGAGCCTGGGAAGTAAACACATAGAGAAGCAGATATGTGAGGAAGGAGAGAAGACTCAATTGGACACAGCAGAGGTTCTGAAAAGAAAGATAAGCCATTTGTCTGAAAATCTATAGCTTGCCTTTTAGAGAGAGCAGAGCAGCTGAGCCCAGAGAGAAGTGTGCCCTGGGAAGAGAGGAACTCAGGAAGCCTGAACCATTGCCAATGTTGAAAACCATCTTGCTCCAACATGTGGCAACAAAGTTTGGTGAGGGAAGTAACTTTTGTTTTATGGCCTGCTAACTGTGAGCTTCTACCCCAAATAAATACCCTTTATAAAAGCCAATACGTTTCTGATATTTTCCATCAGCACCCCTTTGGTGAATAATACAGGATTTGGTATTGGAGAGTGGGGAATTGCTTTTATAATTTCCAAAATGCTGGAATGATTTTATAAATAAGTAAGGGGTATTTTTTGGAGGAATTATGATATGTTTGATAGAAAAAACCCACAATACTTTGAAGAGACTGTAGATAGCAATATGGACTCTAAAGAAACTTTTTATGAGGACTTAGAAGTTAATGATGAAACTATTATTGGAAACTAGAGGAAAGGCCATCTGTGTTTTAAAGTTGCAGAGAGCTTAGCAAGATTAACTCCTGTTGTTTTATGGAAAGCAGAATTTGAAAATGGCAAGCCTGGACATTTAGCTGAAGGACTTTCAAAAGTAAACTCAGGGTATGCAGTTTGGCTTCTCCTTGCAGCTTATAGCAAAATGCTATATGAGAGAGAGAAGATAAGGACTGAATTATTGGACACAAAGAAACCAGAAACTGATTCTGGAAATTCCAAGCCTCTGGAAATCAAGCCCCCAAATGATAGTGCCCCACTTGAGGACTTAACTAAACTTGTGACTTGTAAATCAGGATTGAAAATGCAATTTTCCAGAAAAGACTTCAAGAAAGTCTTACTGTCTGATGCCTTGGACCCCTGCTTCCTGCATGCTAAACCAACAAAGTTTTTGAGAGAGCTGTATGAACAAAATCACTCACATTTTGAAGTAAAATGGACTTGGAAAGGAGAGCTTGAAGGGGAAATAACTTCAGGAGAAAAACTGTGGAAGCTGAGATCTGGAATTAAGACATCACCATGGGCCAAGAGAGGAACCCCATGCACGTGTACAAAGAGGGTGAGTTTGCCCCAGCAGTTGAAGAGGGTGTTTCTGCCCACTGTTCATGGAGAGTTTTGGTGCCCTAGGGTACAGAGAGGTTGGAGCACATTCCCCAAGGATTAGGAAACTTGACTTCAACACCTCATAGGTCTGATTGAGGCAGGCCTGTCACCCATGGATAAAGGACAGTCAGGCCATCAACTCATTGCTCTGAGAGGGTTAGACCTGTATGCCAGAGTTTAGGGAGGATTTTGCCTTCACCACACTGTACTATGGGGGTTATGACTGTAACCCAAAGATTGGGTAAAGTGTGACAATCACCCCAATGCTCTTGGAGGGTGAAGTCTGGAGCTTGGTTGCCACCCAGATGCTTGGTGAGGGTAGAACCAAGAAAATGACCATTTGGCAAGCTTCATGAGGCACCAGGGAGAAGAAACCGTCATCTTAAGAATGACTCTCAGACTTTGAAATTGAATGCAATATACCTTGAAGGCTTACTGAGCTGTAGAGAACCTGTGCTCACATTTCCCTCCCTATTTTTCCTTATGGAAAAATAATGAAAATGTTTTTCCTTTGTCAATTTGTGTATTGGAAGCAGTTAAATTAATTTGTAAGTTTCAGAGGTCTACATCCAGATATGACTTTGCCTCAAGACAAACAGTATTTCTTTAAACTGATTGTGATATGATTCTGTATATAGCATTGTGGTGATTTAAGTTTTTTTTTAACATTGTAAAGTCTTTTTGGAATTCAGATGGTGGGGTGTAACAGTTTGATATTGGTTATGAATTCCAAAAATAGATATTGGATTATTTTTGTAAACTGGTTAGTTCCTCTGGGCATATTAGATTATATTGGGTTCAGAGGTTTCACTTTTATTTCATTAAATAACAATTGAGGCTTTGATTGGGCCATGTCAGTAGGACATTGAGTCCTTGCCCCCTTAGTGGGTGGGGACTCAAAGAGAAACTAGGAAGTTTGGAGTTTTGATCCTGGAGCCTGGGAAGTAAACACATAGGGATGCAGATACATAAAGAAGGGGAGAAGGCTTAGTTGGACACAGCAGAGGTACCAGGAAGAGAGATGAGCCATTTGTCTAAAATACCATTTCTCTACAGCTGGCCTTGTGGAAAGAGAAGAGCAGCTGAACCCAGAGAGAAATGAGCCCTGGGAAAAGAGGAACCCAGAAAGCCAGAACCCTTGCAGACTTCAGCAACCATCTTGCTCCAACATGGGGCAACAGACTTTGGTGAGGGAAGTAACTTATGCTTTATGGCCTGGTAACTGTGAGCTTCCACCCCAAATAAATATCTTTGATAAAAGCTAACAGATTTCTGGAATTTTGCATCAATACCTCTTTGACTGACTAATACAGATGGTTACATCTACAATCAATTGAGAAGATTGCCATCAGCAATGAGTGACATCTCATCCAATCAGTTGAAGGCTTTAAAAGGAAAAGTGATTTCAGCATTGAGAGAGAGAATTCCCATCTCTGTTTTGGAGAGCCAGTGTCTCCTGGTGAACTCATCAAGGACCTACCACATAGGCCCTGGTTTGCAGGCTGCCCTATGGAATTTGGACTTGTGTATCCCAATAGTCATGTGAGGAAATTTTATAATATCTCATGATATTAAGAGATATCTCCTATTGGTTCTCTTTCACTAAAGAACCGTGACTGATACAGCTTTGTACTGAGAGTAGTTCTTGAGAAACAGAACCTATAAAATGGTATTTCTGAATTGGTTCTGGGATTTATGCAATTGGATCTTTACTCTGATTAGATTCAAGGGTTCTAATGACTCTGTTTCAAATAATCAAGAGGCCTCTGATGGTCCATGTCAGGAGCTGGCAATACCAATACACCAAATATCACCACTGTATATGGCTACTTCCATGCTTATAAGAGACAAGGAGCTGGATGAGTGTGTTTTTTTTAATCACCGTAAGAGTTTTGTGTAGTTGAAAGCCACTATGATGTTGGCTGGCTGTTCTGAAATACACTAGATACAATTATGAAAGAGAAAGATGAGCTGAAGAATTCAAATTTGTATTTTATCACTACATGAATGATGAGAACTTTCAATGTGTGCTTTGAAAGAAAATCACGTTTTGTCCAGCCACAGACTTGAGATCTCTGAAAACCAGTCACAGTCTCATTGCATAAGTTCCAGAGTTAAAATGGAAATGAAAATCTCAACTTTGCAAGGCATCTGCTGTTAATTTGAAGTCAGTGATTGGAAAGAATTGGGATGGAAACATACGGGTTAATGATGTGGGGAGGCATTGCAATTCTGAATTCTGCTGAGACTTTGCTAAATCAAGTAATGGTCTGCCCTGAGGAGACCACTCAACGTTTTGCCTGCACTACCCAAACTCCAGCTTTCCCCAGTGATTCTCAACCTCCTCACTGGGATGATGAAATCATGAACCAACCTCCACCTTGCCCTGAGGAGTCTGCCATCTAACCCCTGCCTGAAGAGATTAATCTGGGCTCAGATGAATTTAAAAGGGAATGGACCGAGGTAATTAACCTGCAAGACACTTCTAATTCTTCTCCTTACCTACTCCCACCACCTCACATCTCTTCCAGACTTATAACTAGATGCAAAACACAAAAAGCCCCCAAAGGTGAAGTACAAAATGTGCCCCATGGGGAAGTATGCTATACTCTACAAACACTGAATGAGTTTCCCAATTTATATAAACATAAATCAGGAGAATATGTGTGGGAATGGATATTAAGGGTAGGGGATAATGGTGAAAGGAATATAAAGTTGAATCAGGGAGAAATTATTGATATGAGCCCACTAAACAGAGATACTGGATTCATTGTTGTAGCATGATGAAATAAAAAGGACTCTAAAAGCTTGTTTGGGTGTCTGGCTTAAACATGGACCAAAGATGGCCTCCAATGCCAGAGATCAAGATGCCTGATTTACCCTGGTATACTGTATATGAGGGGACCCAGAGGCTAGATAGATTGGAATGCTAGAATGGATTCACCATTTAAGACCTGCCCACCTACCCCAAGAATGTTTAGAGGACACAACTTTTACCAGGACTATGAGTAAATAAATTTGTAAGACTTACACCATCTTCAATGAAGAGTTCTGTGGTTGCTCTTCTATGTAGGTCAGATATTACTTTGGGAACAGATGTCATAAACTATAATCCTTAACCACTATGAGTATGAATAGATCCCAGGATAGCAGAAGCCAAGTAGCAGCACTTAATCTCCAAAGACAAAGTGGGCATGGTTAACACAATGAAAGACAGACTCAAAGCAGTAATAAAAAGAGTCTGAGTTTCATAGACCTATCATGCTGGCCAATAGATCATGGGGTACCTGAAAGTAAAATAGCTATGCAGTCTACTAAAACTCTACTTGATCTGTATCAGTGGAAGGGACCTACATCGAGTGAACAGAACCCTAACTTGAAATACAGAGATAAGGAGTGATAACTCCTTAATCAATTCCCAGAATTGAGAAACTCTTCAGACACAGAGCCCCTTGAATGTGGGGAAAGCCAGGTCCACTTGGGGAAGGATCCTGTTACACTGACAAATACTTATACTCTTAATCTTTCTCCCAGCTTTCCCCAAAGAGACTCATGGTGTTTAACCAGGGTAACTGTGTATAGAGGAAAAGGAAATGAATAGAAAATTCATGGATTATTAGACACTGGCTCAGAAGAGACATTAATTTCAGGAGACCTAAAGCATTACTTTGGTCCATCAGTCAGAGTAGGGACTTATGAAGGCAAGGTGATTGGTGGAGTTTTAGCTCAGGTCCATTTCTCAGTGTGTCCAATGTGTCCATAGACCTGTTCTGTGGTTATTTCCTTAGTATCAGAAGGCATAATTGGATTAGACATACTCATTAACTCACAGAATCCCCACACTGGTACCATGACCTTTGAAGTAAGGGCTATTAAGGTAGGAAAGGCCAAGCGGAAGCCACTAGAGTTGCCCCACAGAAAAAAATAATAAATGAAAAGCAATGCCAGATTACTGGAGGGATTGAAGAGATCAGTGTCACCATCAAGGATGTGAAGAATGCTGGGGTGGTGATTCCCACCACATCACCATTTTTCTCTCCTACTTGGCCTGTGCATAAAACAGATGGATCTTGGAGGATGACAGTAGATTATAAGCTTAAGAAGATGGTGACTCTAATTGCAGCTGCTGTTCCATATGTGCTATCATTACTTGAGCAAATCAACACATCCCCTGGTACCTGATATGCAGCTATTGATCTGGCAAATGCTTTTTTCTCAATTGCTGTTAGCAAGGATCAACAGAAACAGTTTGCTTTCTGCTGTCAAGGCAAGCAATATACCTTCACTCTCTTGCATCAACAGTATATCAAATCCCAAACCCTATGTTATAATATTGTCCACAGAGAACTTGATCATCTCTCCCTCCCACAAACATCAAATGGATCCATTATATTGGTAATATCATGCTGATTGGACAAGTGAGCAAGAAATAGCAAAAAAATGCCTTATTGGTAAGGCTTTTTTTGTAAGAAAGTATGGGAAAGATGTCCAATAAAAATACAGGGACCTTCCACCTTGAAATTTCTATGTGACCAGTGGTATAGCATATAGAGATATGTCATTTAAATTGAAGGATAAGATTTGAATATGACCCCTTCTAAGGAAAAAAAAAATGAGGAGGGGAGTGGGAAAAATGCTTTGTTGGTCTCTTCAGATTTTGGAGACAATGTATTCTTCATTTGGATGTGCTACTCCAGCCCATTTGCTGAGTGACCTGAAAAGAAGCTAGTTTTGAGTGGGGACCAGAACAGGAGGAGGCTTATTGACAGGTCCAGCTGCTGTGCAAGCTGCACTGCCACTTGGGTTATATGATTCAGCAGATACAATAGTGCTGAAAGTGTCAGTGGCAAATAGAGATGCCCTCTGGAGCTTTTGGCAGGCCCCTATAGGAGAATCAAAATGTGGGCCCTTAGGATTTTTGAGCAAAGCCATACCATCCACAGCAGATAACTACTCCTTTTGAGAAACTTCTTTTTGCCTGCAGAAGAGACTGAATGTTTAACCATGGGCCAACAAGTTACCATGAGACCTGAGATGCCTAGCATGACCTGGGGATTGTCTGATCACCAAAACCATAAAGTTGAATGTGTATGCAGAACTCCATCATAAAGTGGAAGTGGTATATATGAGAATGGCCTCAAATATGTCCTGAAGGCACAAATAATTTACATGAGGAAGTGGCCTAAATGCCCATGGTCACCACTCCTGCCATTTTACCTTCCCTTTCCTAGCCCACAGCCTTGGCCTCCTGGGGAGTTTCTCACAATCATTTGACTGAGGAAAAGAGTTCTCGGGCCTACTTTACAGATGGTTCTGCATGATATACATTTACCACCTGAAAGTGGACAACTGCAGGACAGCCGCCCCTTTATGGGATGTCCCTCGTGTACACTTTTTGGGGCAAAGCCTCCCAGTTGACAGAACTTTGAGCAATGCACCTGGTTGTTCATTTTGCTTGGAAGGAGAAATGGCCAGACATGCATTTGTACACTGATTCATAGGCTGTTGCTAATGGTTTGGCAGGGTGGTCAGGAATTTGCAAGGAACATGATTGGGAAATTGTTGACAAATAGGTCTGGGGAAGAGGTATGTGGGTACACCTCTCTGAGTGGACAAAAAATCATGAAAATATTTATGTCCCAAGTGAATGCTCACCAGAGGGTTACTATAGCAAAGGAAAATTTCAATAATCAAGTGGATATGATGACCTGCTCACTGGCTAGCACTCAGCCTCTTTCCTCAGCCATCCCTCTCAGTGTCCAATGGGCTCATGAACAAAGTAGCCATGGTGGTAGGGAAAGAGGTTATGCATGGCTCAGCAACATGGATTTTCCTCACCAAGGCTGATATGGTTATAGCCACTACTGTATGCCCAATCTACCAGCAGCAGAAACCCGCACTCAGTCCCCAATATGGCAAATTACCTGAAGTGATCAGCATGCTACCTGTTGTCAGGTTGATTACATTAGACCACTTCCATTATTGAAGGGACAGTGATTTTTTTCTAACTGGAATAGACACATAACTCTGGATATTCCTTCCTTGCATGCAATGCTTCTTCCAAACTACCATCCATGGACTTACTGAACATCTCTCCACAGCCATGGTGTTCCACACAGCATTACTTCTGATCAAGGAACCCACTTCACAACAAATGGTATGTGAGAATGGGTACAAATTCATGAAAATCACTGCTCATACCATGTTCCCCATCATCCTGAAACAGCTGGATCAATAGAACAATGGAATGGCCTTTTGAAAACACACTTGTGCCCCTAGAGCCTCCAGTGACCACTGGCTACACATCAATGTTGTAATTTCTTCCATTCTTGAATCACAAGATACCTTCATAGTTGAATACCAGTAAGTCCACTCTAGTCCAGAGCCCTTCCTCCCATCCTGGGGAGTCTGAGATGGTGATGTCCACTCCACTTCCAATTGAGAGGAGGTTTATATCCCATGGGGAAGATGGATGGGATTATCTTGCCTAGAGGGAAAAGCAGTTGTAATATAGGGGCTTCTTTGGGACTTGGGAATTGTCCTGAGTGATATTGCAACAATAGATATAGGCCATTTTATATCATCATAGAACATGCAGAACTGTGTGGGAGAGAGTGTGGTCTACAATGTGAACTATGGTCTATGCTTAATGGTAAAGCCCCAGGATGTGTTTAACAATTGCAATTAATGTGCCACACTAATGAAGGATGTTTATGTGGGAGGTTGTGGGAGGTTGTGGGAGGAGTCGGAGGTAGGGTGCATGGGAATCCCTATATTTTTTGTGTAATATTTATTTAATCTAAGTATCTTTTAAAAAATAAAAAAATGAAAAAAATCACACTTATGGAACAAACTATCTGGCAATACCTTGCAGACCAGGGACAATGTTCTCCAGGAAGCTGTGCTTGCTTTAAATCATCATCCTCTGAATTTTATTATTTCTTTCTGTGTTAGTCTACCAAAGGGGTACTAATGCAAAGTCCCAGAAATCTGTTGGTTTTTATAAAAGGTATTTATTTGGGGTAAAAGCTTACAGTTGCAAGACCCTAAGGAATACAACTCAGTTTGTATTTGCCTTTGCTTTTCCCAATTCCTGGGACTCACTGGTCTCTGATCTGGATGTCTGTCTGGGGGTTCTTCTTGCATTCTTTTTTCAGGTTACTGAAGAGACTTTGAACATAAGCTCATTGAAGTCCTCCTCTTGGTGACTCCTCTCCCTGCTGATTGAAGATTCTTTTTGACCCCTGCACAATGTACTACCTCATCCTTGGTTCTGCTTCTGATTTCCCAAGCAGATCACCCTCTCTGTGCCCCAAGCTCCAAACTTTGGTCAGTTTGGAACTCACGTTGAAGGAAAAAGAGTGTATAAAGGAAGATTACCAGTAACTTCAAGACTAAAAAGACAGACAATAGTAAGTTATGGCAGCAAAAAAGCCAAAGGATAAAATGGACAAAATACATAATGCCTGTACATTAATAACATTGAATGTTAATGAATTTAAGTCCCCCACTTAAAAGACAAAGACTAACAGAATGGATAAAAGATGTGAGCCATCTGCATGATGTCTACAAGAGACTCACCTCAAATGTAAGGATATAATCAAGTTAAAAATGAATGTTTGGAAAAAGATATTACAGGCAAATAGCAACCAAAATAGATCTGGAGTAGTGATACTAATATTGGACAAAGTAGATTTAAAAAGCAAAACTGTCATAAGAGATGAAGTTCATTATATATTTAAATAAAAGGGACCATTCACCAAGAAGAAATCACTATAATAAATATTTATGCACCAAACCTGCGTTCCCTGATATACATGAGGCACATGCTAGCAAACAGGGAGAAGAGGTGCTTCTATAATAAAAGTTGAAGTTCCTACTAGTCATTGAGGAATATAAACAAGTTTGGGGCAGTTGATCTTGGGGTTTAGAGGGGAAAAGAGAAAGACTCTCTCCAGAAAGAGGGACTAGAGAGATTTTTTGGGTGAAGGAGAAGCCACGCTGGAACTTATAGGCAGAGCAAGACTATAGTTGACGTCCTCACCGTAGAATGTGGACATCATCCTTAGAACAGGGCATGCCATAGCTGGCCTGAGCATGTACAGAACTTAGTGAGGTTTGTACTTTAGGAAGATCAACATTTCTTTGTGGAGAGATGTGGATGGGGATTAAAGTGTACTTCAGGGAGTAGCTTGGAATTGAATTATGGAATTTTTCCTGGAAGGAAGGATAAGACAGGAAACTGGAAAGTTTGAAGATGGGAGAGTGAGGTAAGAAGTGAAGATAGGCGATTGGAAGAATGAATGGGAAGAATGATGGAAAGATGCACATGAGAATGGATGGGGAGATTGAAGCCAAAATTAATTGCAGAGGTATTGAGAGAAGATTAAATGCTCTTCCCATCCTTACCCCCCAAGATTTTGTCTTGGAGGACATAGTTAGCAAGGGATAGTTATTTATAATGTGGTTAAATTTGGGAAGAATTAGACCCATGAAGCTATCTTGACTTACATAAGTTAAAAATTATTTAAAATGCTTTTTTATAGTTCAACTGTAGAGAAATAGTCTTAGACAAATCAGTGGCCATGAGTAACCAAACACTAGTTACAGAATTTGTCCTGCAAGTTTCTCAGAAACACAACAGATTCATATTCTCTTCTTTGACTTCTTCCTCTCCCTCTACACTATGGCCTTCCCTCATCATGGGGACCATCAGTTTCAGCCTCAGCCTCCACTTTCCCATGTTCTTTGTCCTGGTCAACAAAGCTGCATTTAAGGTTTTCAATGCATTGTTATGTTTAAGTTACTTGAGGTGCTGGTGACAGAGAAGAGAACCATCTCCTACAGGAGTTGAATTATCCAGATGTAATTCCTAACATGGCCTGTTGTGCTGCAAAATTGCTTTTCTTCATTGCTATGACTATGGCCATCTCCTAATGTCTCCATTACATCTCTGTGATGAGCTCCTAGGTGTGTATTGTGCTGGTTGTTGTTGTGTGGGACATTGGCATGATTCATGCTAGAGTCCACCTGTCTGGTGTTATAGCTTCTGTTCTTCCCACCTCACTGTGGTCACTATATAATACACTATGGTTATCTATATTTATCTGGCCCCAGGCTCCAGCTACTCCCCATAAATGCAGAAGGTCATGGCTGTGATTTATTTCACAGTGAGCCCTACCTTGAACCATATCACCTTCAACCTAAAGAACAAAGATATCAAGAGTGTTCTCAAGAAAATATTTACATTTTTTAGTAAAGAAGCTGTAATTACATATTTTAGAGATAAGGACTCATTTGGGGAAGGTTTAAATTCCAAGATATCACAACTTAAAATGTGTTTATTGGATGCCATTTTATAATGGAAGGGAAACGTAAATCCATTGAACACAGTGTCTGCCAATTAGATACATGTAGTCTTGTCATTTTTGAAATTAGACCAATATGAATAGGAGCCCTATAAAACTGTTAGACATTTAACAAATGTAAATATTTGCAATGAAATTGGCAATAAGACATTGGAATGTGTGATAAGGCAAAGTAAAAGTGCAGAATGTTGAACATTCATGATCCAACTGTAGGGACCATTATCAAGGTTAACTGCTAGGTAATAGCTCTGAGATTGATGGTACATTGTCAAAGTTCTCCTCAGATATGCATTGTGTTATAACTTTTTTCTTAATGAGCCTATGTGTTTGTGAGTTCCTTGAGAAACATCTGTATCCTTCTGCAAACACAGGTGAAGTACAGGACAGGGGCCAGTGAATGAGGGATGAGATGAACAAACAACTGAAGAAGAGGAGTTCTTGGTGTCTTGTAGGTGCAGATTAGGAAAACACTGGAGATGTTAAGGGAGGTGGGGATTTAAGGTTTTTGAGAGCTGTAGGTGAAGGAGGGAACTAGTGCCCCAGAGAGACTATGGCCATTGTGCTGCATCATCAGCACCTGGAAATGTTTTGACAAAGAATATCATGATGGCTCCTGCTGGGAGGTGATTAGTGATGACACAAAGGACCCACTAGAGAGTTTAAACTCTGAAGAACTTGGAAACCTCTTTCTGAATGTCTTCCACCAGAATTTCTGTCTGCCAAAAATCCAGTGCATTTTATGGCTTCTTTCCACTCCACAACACAGTGCCAATGAGGAAGACATAGCTGCTTAGGCAAAGAAGCCCTCTCTGGACAGGGTAAAGAACAACCTAGCCCTGTTATTGGGTGAAGGTAATACATAGGTGATATTAAAGAAAGCAAATTATCAGATCCTGTTCTGCAAGAATTACTGTAAGCAGACAGCATTATGTAGAAGAGTAAACAGGGGCTATACAAGGAAGGAGAGCTGTCTCTTATTCAGAGAAGGCTAAGAGGTTTTTTGGTGTTTTTTAAACATTTTTTGCAGAAAAGGATTGGAAATTAATATCTGTTCCATGGTGGAAATTTTGTGCATGTGTGCATGAGTATGTGTGTGCAGAGTATCTCTGGGCTTATTTCAAATTCAGTAAACTCTCTCCAAATTCACATTTCATTATGTGGATAATCTTAACAATTGGTCCTTTTATGGACATACATAACCCCAAATTAAGTAACCTTTCAGATGCTTTTAAAGAAGTTCAGTTTTCTGGAACAAGGAACCCCATCTTTCCAGGGTATTCAAGACTTCTAATAGTCCAGGAAAGACATATTTCTTAACACATGGTACTCTAAGAAGATTTGTTCCTTCTGTATATTTTGTTATTGCATGGTTCTGTGGGATTTTCCTTCTGATTATTTTGTTATTACAAGTTACTCTGCCTGTGGAAATCTTTGAGAAAAGAACAACAGTGGAGTTTTCATCTTTGCCATCCTTAGGATAATGACTTTGAAAACAAACTACCCCTTAATGGCCAACTAAGAAATCTTGAATTATTTCAGTCAACAAGAGCATGACTTCTTCCTCAATCGTGGATTACATTCATTTTCTGGCTAATTGGACCACAGTAAATGATGTACCAAACATTGAATGTGTGATCATTACCAAATGGGAAGATAGATCAATCAATAAGGATCTTCTTCTGAAACTGGGCATGGAGAAGATCCTAAACTAGTTAGGTTGTTCTTAGGAAGAAGGAGGTGGATGAGGAAAGATGAAGGCTTCCAATACTCTCCAATGTGCACAACAAATAGCATTGGTCATTGCAGATGGCATGATTTCTAAAACTGCTGCAAATGGGAATGCACCAAAATCAAAGGAAATAATATGGCTAATAAAAGTTAAAACAGTAACTAACATGCTTAATATGATAAATATCTTTTGACCAAAACCATCCTCAAATTTCTAGAAAGTAATCAGTAATGAAAAAAAAAAACCTAATCTAATGTTATTTGGAAAAAGGATGGAGTAGGGTGGTGTAGCATGGAAGGAGGGCATGAGGATGGAGACAGGGTGTAAGAATTCACAATCTGAAGTAAGGAAGATGAAAATGCAAGCAAACAGAGAAAGAGGTGGATGATAGATGAATGAGAGAATGGGATTTTGTCTGGAAGGAAGGAGAAGGTAGAAGAATGGAAAGATGAACAAGGAGAGAGTGAAAAAAGATGGAGAAAAGAAAAATGTAAAATTTGATGGAAATGATTAATATGGAAACAAGAGTGAATAGAAGGATATAAATCTAAAGTAAAGATACAAGTAAGATAGATGGATGGAAAGATGAATGGAAAGATGGATGGAAGTGTGTTAGAAGGGTTAAGCAGAGTGGAAGAAGAAAAGGTGGATGGATGTTTGTGATGTTGGAAGGAGGAATGGAAGGGAAAGAAGAAATATGGAAGGAACATTAAGGATAGGATTTATGAATGGAATGAGCTAGATGAAAGTTGTCAATGGGTTTTATGGGTATGTGGGGAGAGTATGAAATAAGGGATGAGAAAGTGGAATAAGGGAGATCTTGGTGGGTGGAAGTGAATGATGAAGCAAAGAAGAGAACTAATGAGAGTAGCAAGGAATGATAGGGCAATGGACAGGAAGGTGGATGGATGAATTGATGGGATTATTCACAGCATGATTGAGAACTTGAGTATATGCATTCTCTCTAAAATACAAAACATTTTCTATTGATGAGAAAATGGAAATAACATTGCTTGTTCTAGCCATGATCAATCACTTGCATAGTTGAACATAGAAACAATTTTCAAAATGGAATCAATATACTTAAAACTGAGGCTTGTGCATGCTTTTAGATGACTCTGTGGTAGAATAAGTAAAGTGCTACTTGTAGCTCTCCAGAAGAACCACAGACACAACTCTTTCTCTCTGATGTGCTACTGAATTGATATTTGCCATACATAAAATAATAGTTCATACACAAGATGGAATAATTACCCATGTGCCTGTATTAGTCAGCCAAAGGGATGCTGATGCAAAATACCAGAAATGGGTTGGTCTTTATAAATGGTATTTATTTGGGGTAGAAATCCACAGTTACCAGGCCATGAAGTGTAAGTTTCTTCCCTCACCAAAGTCCATTGCCACGTGTTGGAGCAAGACAGCTGCTGACATTTGCCAGGGTTCAGGCTTCTTGGGTTCCTCTCTTCCTGGGGCTGCATTTCTCTCTGGGCTTAGCTCCTCTGTTCCCTCCACAAGGTCAGCTGTAGACTATGAGGCTCTATAGGCTTGGCTTTGCTCCACAAGGCCAGCTGTAGACTATCAGGTGAATGGCTTGTTGCTATCCCGTGGCCTTCTCTCCTTCACGACCAATCTCTCTTACTCCCCGGGGCTCAAGCTCAAGACTCCAACATCAAAAACTGCAACTCAAAACTGCTCCCTCTGTCCCTTACCATGCCTTTTATATTTGGTTCCCCCACCCGCCAAGGGTTGGGGCTCAACTCCCTACTGATGTGGCCTAGTCAAAGCCCTAATCATAACTTAATCATGCCCAGATTACCAGACCAGTTTACAAGCATAATCCAATATCTATTTGGGAAATTTATAATTACTTCAAACTGCCCAACAGCTACAGTGCCCAAATTTTTATCCCATTTTTTTCAAAAGTTATGGGGATTCTGCTCACCAACCCAGCCTCCAAAGCACACACACTCACACACACACATGTGCACACACGTGCACACTCAAACCTGAATGAAAACATCAAATCACACCATAAACATCTTGTGACTCTTAGTAGTGAGCAAAATCTAAAATGGAGGGAAAGGACTAGAAATAAACATAGAATTATCTAGGCTGCCATGAGACCCAGAAATCCATGCAACCTATGCCTTTACTGTTGGTAAAGGCATAGGTTTACCTGCTATGCATGTCTTTGATCTCTCTCATAAGGTTAGTTGATGGCATTCTTCTGAACCTGCTATCCATCTTCTCTTGTCTTTATCTCCAATAGTTTCCATGTTAATTCTTTCAATGAGGCTTTGCAAGTGGTTTCTATATACCACAATTTTACAAACCACAACATTGGTCAGTAAAGAAGGCAAAAAGTGAGACACAAAGGGAAGAGGACCTGCTTCTTGGCTGACAGGAACAACAAACCAGGCTTTTTGCTCCCCTCCCTATGCTAGACTTCCATCCCTGAGTGCCCACACCTTCTCCATCCTTCTCTGCTTCTAGCCCTTTCTTTAATAAGTACATGGAATACAGAAGTCTTCTGTAGTCTTCTGACCACTGAAAATACACAAACAACTCTTTCTTATTCAGAAGCCAATGAATCAAAGCTGTCTGATTGTTCATAACTTCTGGATTCCACATCTCCAAAGCAAAGAAATAACCTTAACAGCAACATTGTGGCCTCAGTTATCAGAAGCTAATGAAGAAAACTTGGATGCCCCTTCTCCCCATCTTTCAAATCCATACTGTTTTCCCTACTCTGCCTAGGACTTCTCAAGGTACAATTTTCCTCTCA
>JAQZBX010040311.1:0-22705 GCA_029593785.1 Cabassous unicinctus | reverse complement strand
TACATGCAGAAGGAAATTAGTAGGGACTCAAAATGGAATAATACAAAAAATCAAATAAATACAAAAGTAGGCATTAATGGAAGAACTGGGGGCCAAAAAAGGCATAAGCGTTATGGAGACCAAATAGAAAAATGGCAGAGAAAAGTCCTGCATTATCAGCAGTTATTTTGCATGTAAATGGGATGAACTCTCCCATTAAAAGGCAGATATAGGCAGAGTGAATAAACAAGTGCCACCCAACTACATGTTAAATTCAAAGACAGATTAGGCTGAAAGTGAAATTATGAGAAGAAAAATATCATGCAAATAGTAACTAAAAGAGAGGTGGGTGGCTATACTACCATCAGATAAAACAAGTCAAAAACTGTTACAAGGAATAAAGAAAGTCACCATATACAGAAAAAGGAGCCAATTAAACAAGAAGTCTCAATATTTATAACAATAAACCTTATAACATCATGTAAAATAACATATATGCTACATAACATATAGCATGTCATAACATCAAAGCCCCCAAAATATATGACAAATATCGATAGATATGAAGGAAGAAATAGTTCTACATTAACAGTAGAAGACATCAGTACACCACTATCAATAATGGATAGAACATCTTGACAGAAGATCAATAGGATATGGAAGACCCGAATGTTATTATAAACAAACTAGACCTAACATAAATGTATAGAATACCTAACAGCAGCGGAATACACATTCTTCTCTAGTGAACATGGGCCATTCTCCAGGATAGACAATATATTAAGTCACAAAATTAGTCTCATTAAATTAAAAAATATGGAAATCATAAAATGCACCTTCTAAGACTACAATGCAATGAAACTAGAATTAAATAAAATAGGGAGAACTGGAAAATTCACAAATATGTGAAAATTCAACAGCACATATAAACTAAATATGGATAAAAGAAGAATTCACAAGGGAAATAAGGAAATAATTTGAAGTAAATGAAAATGTAAACACAACATACCAAACATTTAGTATGCAAGGAAGGGAGTGCAGAGATGAAAATTTATATCTCCAAATGTTTACATTGTGTGGCAGTTTGAGATAATTTTATGAATACCAAAAAGAAAAAGATTATGTTTGTAAACTCATCTATTCCTCTGTGTGTGATGCCCTTTGATTGCACTAAATTCAGTTGAGGGGCCTTTGATTAGATTACTTGATAAGATCACTTAAGGGCTTTGGACTGGACTACATCTGTGAGGTATACTCAGGTTGAGTCTCCGCCCCCTTGCTGGGTCTGATATAAATGGACACACAGACAGACAGACACAGGAAAAGGAAGACACCATTTTTGATTCTGCAATGTGAGAGAGAGGATTGCAGAAAAACAGAAGCCCCTGAAAGGCCCAGAGAGAGAGAGAGAGAGAAGCATTTGCTTGATAGCTTGCAGCTGAAGAAAGTGGAGCAGCCAAGTCTGAGAGAAAAGGCCTGGTAAGAGACAAGCCCTATGCCTGGTTGCCCTCAGCTGAGCTCCAGGAGATGATGCAGCCCGCAGAGGAAAGCAGAGAACAGGCAGAAATAGCCCACCATCTTGCTTCAACACGTGGCAAGAGACTTGGGTGAGAAAGCACCTCTTTGGGTGCCTTGAATTAGACTTTTCATGGCCTTGGAACTGTAAGCTTTTACTCCAAATAAATCCCCTTTATAAAAGCCAACACATTTCTTGTACCTTGCATTGGCAGCCCATTGTCAAACTAAAACACATTAACAGACTTCAAAGCAGAAATCTAAGCTCACAACTGGAGGAACTAGAAAAAGAAGAGCAAAATAAACCCAAAGTGAAAAGAAGAAAGAAAATAATATAACACTGAAGTGAAGATAAATGAAATAGAGGCCAGGAAAACAATATGGAATCAAGAAAACCTAAAAGCGGTGCTTTGAAAAGATCACTAAGATTGACAAACATTTAGCTAGACTGATAAAAAAAGAGAGAAGATGCAAATAACTAACATTAAAAACGAAAGAAGGCACATTACTACTGAACCACAGAGAAACATAGGATTATAAGAGGATAATATGAACAACTAGATGCCAAGAAATTAGAGAGCCTAGATGAAATGAACAAATTCCTAGAAACACACAAGATTCCTACACTGACTCAAAAAGAAATACAAGATCTCAACAGACCAATAACAAGTAAAGAGATTGAATGAGTAATCAAAACTTTTCAACACAGAATATCCTAGGACCAGATGGCATCACTGGTGAATTTTACCAAATATTCCAAGAATTAGTACTAGCCCTGTTCAAACACTTCCAAAAAAGTTAAGAAAAGAGAACACTTTCTAACTCTTTCAATGAGGCTAACAATCACCCAATACTAAAACCAGATAAAGACACCACAAGAAAAGAAAACTAGGGATAAATATCACTTATGCATATAGATACAAAAATTCTCAACAAAATACTAGCAAACTGAATCCAACAGCACATTAAAAGAATTATACACCAAGATCAAGTGGGATTTGCCCCAGGTATGCACAGGTGGGTCAAATATAAGAAAATCAATTAATGGAAAAAAATATGATCTTATCAATTGGCATAGATAAGGTATTTGACAAAATCTAGCATTATTTCTCAATAAAAACACTTAGAAAACTAGGAATAAAAGGAAACTTCCTCAACTTGATAAAGGACATATACAAAAAAACCCAAAACTAACATCATTCTCAGTGGTGAAAGAATCAAGATCAGAATCAAGACTGGGATACTATCAGCACTTTTACTCAAAAATGTACTGGAAGTCCTAGTCAGAGCAATTATGCAAGAAAAAGAAATTAAATGCATCCATACTGGAAAGGAAGAAGTGAAACTTCCCCTACTTACAGATGACATGATTGCATTTTGGTGACTTGAATATGTATGTATGCCACAAAAACATGTTCTTAAATTTAATCCATTCCTGTGTGTGTGAACTCATTGTAAGTAGGACCTTTGGATGAAGTTACTTCAGTTAAGGTATAGCCCACTTCAATCAGGATGAGTCTTGATCCTATTACTGGAGTCCTTTGTAAGAGAATGAAATTCAGAAAAAGAGAGAGAAAACCTTGGAAAACAAGAGGCGGGAGTTCAACAGAACCTGAAAGAGAAGGGCGAGACCAGGAGATGCCACTATGTGCCTTGCCAAGTAATAAAATAAAGACCAAGGATCATCAGCACACTGGTGATCAGAAGGCACGCTGGCTGCCAAGAAGGCCACAGTTTTCAGGAAAAAAGTATCATCTTGACAACACCTTGGACTTTCTTTTAGCCTCAAAACTGTAAGCTTGTAAATTCCCATTGTTTAAGTCGACCCATTTTATGGTATTTGCTTGAGCAGCCTAGGAAACTAAAAATACTCATATTTAGAAAATCCTAAGAAATCCTTAACAAAGCTACTAGAGGTTATAAACAAATTCAGAAAGAGGTGGCGTACAAGAGCAACACACACACAAATCAGTAGTGTTTCTATACACTAGTAATGAACAATCTGAAGAGGAAATAAAGAAAAGAATTCCATTGAAAGGGCAACAAAATGAATCAAATATCAAGGAATAAATATAACCAAGGATGTAAAGGACTTATACTCAGAAAATTACAAAGAAATCAAAGACCTAAATAAATGCAAGGACATGCTGTATTCATGAGGTGGAAGAATAAATTTGATAAGATGTCAATTCTACCCAAAGATATTTACAGATTCAATGTAATCCCAATCAAAATTCCAACAACTTTCTTTGCAGAAATGAAAAAGCTCAATATCAAATTTATATATAAGGGTTAGGGGCCCTGAATAGCCATAACCAACTTCAAAAAGAAGAATTAAGTTTAAGTACTCATATTTCCCAATTTTAAAACTTACTACAAGGTTCCAATAATCAAAACAGCACAGCACTGGCACAAGGATAGATATATTGACAAATTGAATCGAGAGTGCAAAAATAAACTCTGACATGTATAGCCAGTAGATTTTTTACAATGGTGCCAAATACACTCAAATGGGAATCAATAGTCTCTTCAACAAATAGAGGTGGAAAAACTGGATATCCATATGCATAATAATGAAAACAGACCCCTTCCTCATATCATATACAAAAATTAACTCAAAATGGATGAACAATCCAAATATAAGGACCCAAACTATAAAATTCCTAGAAGAAAACATAGAAAAGCATTTTCAGGACTTAGAATTAGACAGTGGTTTCTTAGTATTTATACCAAAAGCATGAGCAACAGAAGAAAATATAGATAAAAGGGACTTCATCAAAATGAAGAACCTTTGTGCATCAAAGTTCTTTATGATGACAGTAAAAATACATACTTCAGAATGAGAGAAAATATTAGGAAACCACATATCCATTAAAGGTTTAATGTTCAGAATACGTAGATATCCTACAACTCAATTTTAAAAAGACAAAAAACCTTATTAAAAATGGACAAAAAAACTTGAATAGATATTTCTTCAAAGGAGATAAACAAATGGCCAATAAGCACTTGAAAAGATGTTCAATATTATTAGCCATTAAGGAAATACAAATAAAACCCACATTGAGATAAGATTTCACATGCTGTAGAATGGCTACTATTAAAAAAAGTGGAAAATAAGTGTCAGAAAGGATGTGGTGAAATAGAAACGCTCATTCACTGTTGGTAGGAATATAAAATGGTATAGCTGCTGTGGAAAAAAGTTTGGCAGTTCCTCAAAAGTTAAGTATAGAATTACCATATGACCCAGCAATCCTCCTTCTAGGAATATACCTAAAAGAATAGAAAGCAGGCACTCAAACATATATTTGGACATGGATGTTCATAGTTGCATTATTCACAATTGCCAAAAAATGGAAGCAACAGAAGTGTGCATCAACAGATGAATGGATGTTCCTTGAAGACATCATGCTGAATGAAATAAGCCAGACAAAAAGGACTAACATTGTATGATCTCACTGATATGAAATAATTAGAATAAGCAAATTCATAGAGTCAGAAACTAGAACATGAGTTACCAGGTGCCAGGGTGTGGAAGTCTGATATTATTGATGAACTCCAAAATGAAATATTTATTATGTTTGTAAACTGGTCTGCTCCCCTGGAAGTGATACCCTTTGATTGTATTAAATTCAGGGGTTTTGCTTTACTTGATTAAATTAAGATTGGGGTTTTGATTTGGCTATGTCATTAGGATGCTGATCCTGCCCCCTTGGTGGGCAGACATTAGCACAGAAAAAGACACAGCAGAGGAGAGAACTTGAAGTTTTGGTGCTGGAGCCCTGGGGAGAGTGCTGAACCATTCACCTGATAGTTTACAGCTGGTCTTGTGGAGCGAGCAGAGCAGCTGAGCCCCAAAAGAGATAAGCCCAGGGAAGAAAGATGACCCATATGCAAGGCTACAGGTGAGATCCGAAGAAGCTGGGATCATGGAGCCTTAAGAGGTCTAAATAGAAGGCTGAACCCTCATAGAGACCAGCAGCCATCTTGCTCTAACATGTGGCAACAGACTTTGGTGAGGGAAGTAACTTACTCTTTATGGCCTTGTGACTGTAAGCTTCTACCCCAAATAAATACCCATTATAAATGCCAATGGGTTTCTGGTATTTTGCATCAGCACCTCTTTTGGCTGACTATTACACAGGGTCAGGGAAAGGAAAGGGGAGTTAATGCTTAATTGATGCAGAGTTTCAGTTTGGGTTGATGGAAATGTTTTGGTAATGGATGGTTATGATGGTAGCACAACATTATGAATGTAATTAACACCACCGAATTATTTATTTGAATGTGGTTAAAAGGAGAAATTTAATGTTATATTTATACATATTATTGGAATACAAATTAAAAAACAAAAAATATGTTGGTGTAGAACAAACAATGGGCCGTAATATAATTTATGGACTATAGCTAATAGCATAAGTATAATAATCTTTCATCAGTTGTAACAAAGGAACCACACTAACGCAAAGTGATAATAATAAGGAAAGTGTGCCTATGATTGGGACTATATGGCAGCTCTGTATTATATGTATGATTTTTATGTAAATCTACAACTTCTCTAAATAAATAAATAAGCATATTAATTTAAAGGAGTGAATTTTAAATATATAAAATAAATTAATAATTCAGATGATTTCCTGTTATCTCACAATTTTAAAAATTTTGCAAGAATGACATATATTTGGGCAAATTCTAGGCATCCATATGTGGGCCTCAAAACAGTTTAGTTCCTCAAAATGTGAAAGAGAACAATGTGGGAAGTTTTACTTACATTCATTCAAGTATAATCTTCCTAGGTATTTTCATTCTTTTCACTCAGCATATGTTTTATTTAAATTTTGTATAAGAACATTAGCTACCATACAGTAAAATGAGATATGTCCTGCATCCTTCTTTGACATGCATCACTCTATATGCAGAATGATAAAAAGCTGGACGACACACAAAGAGAAAGAAGCCAGATGAGAATAAGCAATTAAAATATTTTTCTCTATGGAGATAGAAGTGATAAAGGCTGTCCTTGAGAGTATGTTGATTTGAAACAGTGGAGCACAAGGCTTATTGTTCACTTGAGAGAATAGACACATAATGGTCTTTACTATGAGTTAGTATTATGTTTGGAAACATTAGCATTCAAGTGAAGTGCAATGAGTAAGATTACTGCATGTGTTTGCACAGGACTAAATAAAACCTCCAGGAAAGCGATGTAAGTATGAACGCAGAGTTTCTAGCCTTGTT
The DNA here is from genome assembly GCA_029593785.1 of Cabassous unicinctus. Lineage (NCBI taxonomy): Eukaryota > Metazoa > Chordata > Mammalia > Cingulata > Chlamyphoridae > Cabassous > Cabassous unicinctus. The sequence continues at coordinate 15,976 of JAQZBX010040311.1, read as the reverse complement.
ATTTTTATTTTTTAAGTTAATTCTTACCTTGCAGTAAAGCTGAATCATCCAAAAGCAATTCATATTAAAATTTACCTGACAAAATGTACATTATGAAATAAGTCAGAGTTTATTATTTTATTTTACTAAGGAATAATGTCATGACTTAAATGGGTTATTTAGTTTCATTGGAATGATCTGTTAACCTTTAGTTCAATGTTCAACGAAATACTCCTGTGGTACTGAGTATCTGGCAATGAGGGATGCAAATTAATTTAAGAACAATCAGGATTTGGGGTTTTAGAGTTCTATACATAGTGCTCTGAGAATCACCTTTAAACTCATTGAGTTTAAACTACAACTCTTCACAGACTTGAAGATCGAATTTTGTTTTAATAGCTAAGAGCCTGGAGATAAGGAAGGTTACATTGTGATAAAATCATTGTTGATTTGAAGCAATGTAATTTCTTGGGTTTAATAATAATGGAACACTCATAAAGTTTTCTTGACTGTTTCTGAGTCCAATATTTTAGTCACAAAATAGTGCTCTTTTTGGTACAAATAATATCTCTTATTGGGTATGATGTCCCTTTGTGCATTTTTATTTTTTACATCACCATTAATACTAGCTCAAAATATTTTTCCACTTATTTTAACAAAAATAGAAAGTTATTTCAGAGACCAGGTTTTATTTTGCTTCAATTCATTTCAGATTAGCCCTTAAATATATAAATACTTTCTTCAATTTTCTAATTATCCTAAAATAATAATCAACTTCTTAAAAGTTTTCTTTTCAGACTTGTGGTTTATGAAGATGGCAGCATAAAATGGCAAAGATGACGGTACTCTACAGAATCTTTGAAAAGCTAGCAAAAACTGGTAAAGCCTTCTTCCTCAAAACTTTATAAAATAGTTACAGAGTTGCAGTAAATGGCCAAGTATCAAATTAAGAAAACGCAGCTTAAAAATGGTAGGAAAAGGGGTTGTGGCTCAAGTTGTTGAGCGCTTCCTTCCCACATGGTAGGTCCTGGGTTCGGATCCTGGTGCCTCCTAAACAACAACAAAAACAAACAACAAGCAAAACAAATGAAAAAAAAACAACAAAAAAAAAACAACTCAGGGGAGCCAATATGGCTCAGTGTTTGAACATGGGCTTCCCACATATGAGGTCCCAGGTTCAATCCCCAGGCCCCAGTAACTCAAAAAAAAAAAAAAGGTAGGAGACACCCTACTAATTCCACTTCCAACCCTTCCCCAGTGTACTGTAGTACCAGCCTGGGTTCTATTGTAAGTATCTGGCCCTGTTCTGAAGGGAGCAGAGTAACTACTACCTACATACTGAGGTGCCTGTCCTGTTAGTGCCAATCTATCAGGTGGCATACTGAAAGCTTGAACAAGGAAACTCATGTCTAACTCGTTATCCCAGAACTTGCCCTGCAGGCAAAAGTAGCTTAAAGGCAGCCAAGTAGCATAAGAAACAATTATGTGGAAGCAGCCTGGGGTAAAGGATTACCACCTTTAAGACATACAATAGAGTTCCCAGTAGAGGGTGAATATATATTTCATGGTGAATATTGGGGAAATTCAGTCGCCTGTAAATGGGGGGATTCCTAAGGCCATGAGCAAGTGCAAATCCAGGACAAGATGCATGCTCAAAATAGATGGACAAGACCCTGTACTTCACTTTTGCCTTGGGCTGGTGTTCTTCTTTAGGAAGGTTTAACTCTAAAGGAGAGCATCAGCCAACATAGAACTGGTTTGTGAAGTCTGGGAGAAGTGGTTTTTGTTTTGATTTTTTTTTTCATTTTTAACTCCTGGTGCAAAAGGAAATTTCTGCCATATCAATAGCTGGATACAAACTTAAAGAACAGAAAGTTTAACACATTAAAATATTAAAATATACAATGTCCAAAGAAAATTTACAATACATACATAGAAATAAGAAATGATGGCCCATCCAAAGGAGCAAGATAAAAATTCAGAAATCATCAAGGAAAACACTAGACTTTGGAGACACCAGACAAAGACTTTTAAGAAATAGTCTTCAATATGTTCAAGGAGATAAAGGAAAACAGGGAATTAACTAAAGGATATCAGGAAATCAATGCATAAACAATATGAAGATCTTAATAAAGAGACAGAAATTGTCATAAGGAACTAAATTGAAATACTGGGGTTGAAGATAAAAATAACTGAAATGAAAAATTCCCTAGAGGCTTTCAATAACAGATTAGAATGGCAGAAGAAAGTATCAGTAAACTCAAAGACAAGACAATTGAAATGATTCATGCTGAGAAGCAAAAAGGAAAAAGATGGGAAAAAGAGGGAACTGAGCCAAAGAGATCAGTGGGGCACCACCAAGTGTACCCATATATTTATTATGGGTGTCCCAGGAAAGAAGAGAAAAGAGGGCAGAGGAAATATTCAAAGAAATTATGGCAGAATACTGACCAAATTTAACAAAAGAAATGAATACACATTCAAGAAGGCCAATGAATCCAAAACAAGATAAACGTGAAGAGAACCATGCTCAGACAGATAATAGGCAAACTGTCAAATACCAAGGACAAGGGGAGAGTGCTGAAAGCTGCAGAAGAACAGTAAAATACTATGTAAAAGGGAGCCCCAATTAGATTAAGGATTGATTTCTCACCAGAAACCATGAAAACAAAAAGACAGTGGAATGAAGTGTTTAAATTATGAAAAAGAAATAAATTGGTAATTAATGTGAAAAATGGCAAGACCATCTTTCAAAAATGAGGGGGAGATTAAGACAATCCCAGATAAACAAAAGCTGAGGGAGTTCATCACCACTAGACATGCCCTACAAGCAATACTAAAGGGATGTCTTCATACTGAAATGAAAGGGCTCTAGACAGTAGATTGAAGTGGCATAAAGAAATAAAGGCCTCCAGTAAATGTAACCATACAAGGAATTATAAACCCAAGTACAATTCTATTGTAAGTTTTGGTGGATAACACTACTTTTTACTTCCTACAGATTCAAAATTGTAAATGCATAACAAAGTAATGATAAATCTATTATTTTAGTCATACAACATTAAAAATATAATTTGTAGCAAGTACAACAGAAAGGTGCAGGGACAGAGGTATATAGGAACGATGTTTTTATATGCTATTGAAGTTAAGTTGGTATCAAAACAAATGTGATTGTTATAGACTTAAGATGTTAAATTTAAGCCCACGGCAACCACAAAGAAAATATATGAAAAATATATAGGGAGCAGATGTAGCTTAAGTGGTTGGGTGCCCACTTCCATGTACAAGGTCCTGGGTTCAATTCCCAGTACTCCTAAAAACAAACAAACAAACAAAAAACCAACTCTCATTGGGGAGCAGATGTAGCTCAGTGGTTGAGTGTCTGCTTCCCATGTATGAGGTCCTGGGTTCAATCCCTGGTGCCTCCTATCAATCTATCTATCTATCTATCTATCTATCTATCTATCTATCTATCTACCTACCTACCTACTTACCTACCTATCTATCTGTTTATCTATTTATCTATGCACACAGAAGGAAATGAGAAGGGCCTCAAAATGGTTCACTTCAAAATGTCAAATAAATATTAAAGGAAGCATTAATGGAAGAATTGAGAGACAAAAAATAATGTATAAGATTTACAAGGACCAAATATCAAAATGGCAGAAGAAAGTCCTGCATCATCAGTACTTGCTTTAAATGTAAATGGTTTGAACTCTCCAGTCAAAAGGCAGAGATTGTCAGAATGGATAAAAAAGCATGACCCATCTATATACATATAGTAAAACCTGTATAGTGTTAACTAGAGAAGCATCTTAAATTCAAAGACACAAGTAGAATCAAAGTAAAATTATGAGAAGTATATCATGGACATAGCAACCAAAAGAGAGGTGGGTTAGCTATAAAAAATATCAGATAAAATACACTTCAAATCAAAACTGTTACAAGGGACAAAGAACGTCACTATATACTGGTGAAAGGGACAGTTCAACAAGAATGCACAACACTTATATATCTATAGTGACAAAGCCTCAAATATGAAGGGAGAAAAAGATTATTCTACATAAATAGTAGTAGACTTCAATATACCACTACCAATAATGGAAAGAAGATCTAGACAGAACAGACACATATAGAACACTTAACCCAACAGCAGCAGAATACTCTTTCTTCTCTAGAATATGATACATGTATCATATTCCAGGATGGAACATATGTTAGGTCACAAAATGAGTATCAAATTTAGAAATATTGAAATCATACAATATATCTTTCTGGGCCAAAGTGGAATGAAGCTAGTAAACTTCTGAAAACAAAAACACAACAGACAAAAACTTTTGGATTTCAGCAAAAGCAGTGCTAAGAGGAAAATTTATAGCTCTCAATGCTTACATTAAAAAAGAATTTCTTCTTTTTTATCAAATCTGGGACTGCACCTCACACCTGAAGCATCTAGAAAAACAAGATCAAAGCAAGCAGAAGAAAGGAAATACAATTTTTAGAGCAGAGATAAATGAAATGAAGTATAAAAAAGTATAAAAAATTGATAGAATAAACAAAATCAAAAGCTGATATGAAAAGAATAATAGAATTGACCAAACTTTAGTTAGACTGACAGCTAAAGAAAAAAGGTGTAAATAACTAAAACCAAAAATGAAAGGGTGGCGGGGCGGGGGGCGGGGTGCTTTACTTCTGACCTCACAGAAATATAAAGGATTTTTTAAATTATTTTTTTATTTTTAGAGAAGCATTAGATTACATAAATGTTACATAAAAAATATGAGGGATTCCCATATGTCCCACTCCCTCCCCCTCCCACACTTTCCCACATTAACAACATCCTTCATTAATGTGGTACATTTGTTACAATTGATGAACCCATATTAAAGCATTGCTACTAACCATGGACTGCAGTTTACACTATAGTTATCAATCCATCCCGCACAATTTTCTAAGTTATGACAAAATAGACAATGGCCTGTATCCATCACTGCAATGTCATGCAGGACAAATCCAATGTCCCAACAAAAAATATGGAACGCTTCACGAATTTGCATGCCATTCTTGTGCAGGGGTCATGTTAATCTTCTCTGCATCTTTCCAATTTTAGTATATGTGCTGCTGAAGCAGGCACAATATAAAGGGTTAAAGAGGATAGTATGAACCACTGTACAGCAGCCAAGTAAAAAATCTACAAATTCCTAGAAACACACAAACTACCTACATTAACTCCAAAAGAAACGTAAGATCTCAACAGACTAGTAGAAAAATCTTCCCAACAAAGAAAAGCCCAGAATCAGATATGGCTTCACTGGTGAGTTTTACCATAAATTCCAAGAAGAATTAATAACAATCCTGCTCAAAACACACCCAAAAAATTGAACAGGAGTGAACACTTCCTAACTCATTCTAAAAGGCCAACATCACCCTAAAACCAAAGCTACTATGAAGAACTGTTTGGTAGTTACTCACAACATTAACTATAGAATTGTCATATGAACCAGTAACCTCCCTTCTAGATATATAAACAAAGGAATTGATTGCAGAGACTCAAATAAATATTTGCCACTGATATTCATAATGGCATTATTCACAACTGCCAAAAGTCAGAAGCAACCCAAGTGTGCATCAACGAGAAATGGATAAATAAAATATGGAGAATACATAGGAATATTATTCAGCCATAAAAAGGAAGTAAGTTCGGATGCACGCGACAACATGGATGAACCTTGAAGACATCATGTTGAGTGAAATAAGCCAGAAAATAGGACCAATATTGCATGATCTCACTATATGAAATAATTATGTTACTCGAATTCATAGAGTCAGAAACCACAATATAGTGTGCCAGGGGCTGAGGTAATCATAGGAAATGCAGTTAACCCTTAATTGGTGCACAGTTTCTGTTTGAGGTGACAGAACTGTTTTGGTAATGGATGCTGGTGATTGGAGCACAACACTGTGAATGTAATTAACACTGTTTTAACACCACTGCACCACTGATTATATATTTGAATGTTGTTAAAAGGGTTAATTTTAGATTGTATAAATATTTCTAGAATTAAAAAAAAAAACACAGGATTGCACAGCACAAACTATTAACCCTAATGCAAACTATGGAGTATAGTTAATAGTATAATTATAATAATATTCTGTAACAAAGCTACCACACTAATGCAAAGTGTTAACAATAGGGAAAACTGCACATGTGAGGGTGGCTATAGGGCAACTATACTTTCTGGATGTTTTTTTGTTTGTTTTTGGTAAACCTACAACCTCTCTAATAAAAATTAATTAATTAATTTAAAAAATAGTAATCTGAAATTATTAATTTCCTCAGCCTGCTTCTCATTTTGCATTCCTTGCCTTGGTACACGGCAACATTATCCACCCTGTAGCTCAAGAATCAAACAGGTGATCTTATTTAATCCCAGACTTTCCCTCACCACATCTCTCCTCACTCTCACATTAGTTTAGTTGTTACTTAGTCTTCTTAAGTGTCTCTCTTTTAACATCTCTTGAATCCATTCCTTCCCCTTCATTAACACTCTCACCATTTTATTTCCCTTTGCCAGCAAGAGCAATGGCTTCCTACTACTCCTGGTATTCACTCTCTCTCTCTGCCCCCTTCCAAATTTATGTCCTCCCATTTTCTGGCCACAATTAACAATTTTTAAAAATCCTTCCTTTAGGACTTCCTCCAAAAAACTTCCAGTGAAGTATAGGGTTGTGTGTGTTTTTGTTTGTTTGTTTGTTTTAATGAATCCCAAATTCCATTGTAATGGTGGTGTGTTTTAGTGGGAAAGGCACAGAACTGATCCTTTGAAATAGATTTAAATCCCAATTATTGTGCGAGCACCTTTCACTACTGTTTCTTCAACTAGCCTGAGTTCTTTAATAAAATGGACATTGCAGTGTATAACATCCCAGAGTCATTCTCAGTGCCTGGCACAAAGAAGGCAGTGAAAATTTGTTCAGTGAATGAATACAGAGTTAAATCACTGCAACTCAGTAAGTCTAGTAAAGTCAGAGTCAACAACTCCTCTGGTCCAGAGATGTGGGTTTTTTGTTGTTGTTGTTTGTTTGTTTGTTTGGGCTTGGTTTGTTTTTTTGTTTGTTTGTTATTTGCCAATTAGATAAGAGTTGAAAATGTGGTTAGATTCAGATGCTAAGGTCAAGCAAGTTTCTGATTTATTCTTTGCATAAGCCTAAGTATAAATTGGGCACCACAATCTACCCAGCAATGTGATAGACCTTGGGAATATCATTATGGTTCCTGACCTCAATTTGCTTACAACCTAGAGAAAAGTAAATAAATATTCACAAAAGTAAATAACTTTTATACTGGCTATAACTTTTGATAAGTGCTATGAGGAAAATTTAAAGTTGAGATAAAAATCCATAAAAGGGGTTAAAAATATAGGTAGTATTTTCAGGAAAGACCTCTTTGTGAATGTCTAAAGAAAAACAAGAGATGAAGAAGGGAATTTATTTTGACCTGTTTAGGATATAAATCAAAATTATATGGAAGCCATGAAATGGGAAATTTTTACTTTGAAATTGCTTTCATATTTTTAAAAGCAATAGTAATCCAATCCATCGCGTCTGCTATATTGTGGTCTGCTGGATGATGGGGCATCTTCTTATTTCTTTTGTATTGTGCTGATATAACTAATTCCAAATTGCATGAGTGACTGCTTCATAAATCTTTGTTGATTTGAAGGGTTAAAGATAATAAGAGACAAGATTAAGTATGTATAATTTACACCACACCATAGCAGTCACTTAAATTAAGAGGTTAGTAGGCTCGTTAACCAATCTTAAGACCCATTAGCAACAGAAAATGGAGTGAAAATAAGTATTGAGGAACAACATATTACAATTAAATTAATGGGATTTAGGGAGGATCCACGAAAGTTCCTGCAGTTTCTGCTTATTCTTTATAATGTCATGGTTCTAATTTACTTCATTTGTATTAATGAATGGAGGATTGCACAACTATTAGCATGATTGAAAATTACACTAATGCTCAGTAAATCTACCCCTAATTATTATGATTAATGAGAGTTGATCATCTTGGACCAGATTAACAACCTAAAGCAACTAAAATAGAGCGAAAGAGCTTTTTCTTGCTCACCAAGGTCTTTAGTCTTTTCTATTTAATGAAACCCTGAGCAATTCACTCAGTAATGTTATATACTAATTCACTATAACCATCCATTTACATAGATTTACATAGATTATATTTTTCACATTTATGTATTTATTTGAAATAACTATTTCCAGTACATTAAAATGTGGTCTTATGATTGGTTTTATGCAGTATTAACGTTCCAGTATGAAATTGAGTAATAACACCAATCATATTTTTTCTTTACCTGGTTTTAAGTCATCTGTTTGAGGGTTACCTCTTCCAAGAAGAGAATTTATTCATCTTCATAGTCATCATAATCAACCATTAAGAGACATAAATCTGGTCTATTTATTTATTTAAATATTGCTACTTTCCAAACAGAATCTGAGATGATTAAATGAAATGACACTACCCAAATTTACTTTAAGCAGCTCAATATCTGACTTAGTTTTGTTTTTTTTGTTGTTGTTTGTTTGCTTTTTCCTTAAGGCCTTTAGTTTGAGACATAATGGAAAAATGTACAAGTACACATGGAAAAATTAGACATGATCACAGCTGAGAGTGAAAACAATTTAACCAGAAAGTTCTAATACCTGTCAGCTAATGTAGAAGCTGAAGTATTGTAAGTGTGACATGCTGCAGGGCTCACAGAAATGGATAATTAGTATTCCTCTCATTTTTCCTCAACCTCTCCTTCAACAGAATCCAAACTAACCTCCTCATAATCCATCTCAAGAGCAACCATGTCCTCATGGGCCTCAGAAAACACTCTCCTCCATCCCCTCTCCCACATGCCAGTGAGCAAAGACGTGGTTGGCAAACACAGGTCAAACTTGTGATCCAGACAAGCTCAAATCTCAACAAAGGCTGTGATGTTGCTCAGCATGCACATAGCTCTCTATACCTTGGCCAGATCTCCACCAGGCACCACAGTGAGAGGCTGGAAATTAACGCTGACCTTAAAGCCAGTGATATACCAACCCACCAGCTGAAAGCTGTGCTTGGTCTTGGTGGTGGCAGCACTGACATCTTTGGGAACCATGTTGCCACAGCATAACAGGCAGAGAATCATGTATTTATCATGGCAAGAGTCACATTTCACCATCTGGCTGGTGAGCTTAAAGCAAGCATTGGTAATCATTGCTACAGAAAGCTGTTCATGGTAGTCTTTCTCAGCAGAGATGACAGGGGCATATGTGGCCAGAGGAAAGTGTATGTGAAGACACAGCACTAGGTTTGTCTGAAATTCTGTCAGCTCAACATTCAGAACACCATCAAATTTGAGGGAAACAGTGATGGAGGACACAATCTGGCTAGTAAGGAGATTAATGTTAGTGTAGGTTTCTCTAAAAGATGTCATAGATGGCCTCACTGTTGACCATGAAGGTACAATTTGGTTGCTCCTGGGTGGTGTGGGTGGTGAGAATAAAGCTGTAGGGCTCAACTACAGCTGTGGAAACCTTAGGGTCCTGGTTAAACAGAGAACTCCAGCTTAGACTTCTTGCCATAATTAACAGAAAAACATTCTGTCAGCAGGGAGGTGAACCCAGTATCAGTTCTACCACCAAAGCTGTGTAAAACCAAGAAGTCCAGAAGACCTGTGTACTGGTCAGTCAGATTTTTCAGTTCTGTTCAAGATGAGGTCAAAGATCTCCTTGCCAATGGTGTAGTCCTGATGGGCATAGTTATTGGCAGCATCCTTGCCTGGGATAAGCTGCTCATGGTGGATGAGCTGGCTGAAGGTGTCAATGAAATCTTAATTAACAACTGTGGGTTACAGGTCTACAAACACTGCCCTGGGCACATGCTTCTGGTTCCCGTTTCACTGAGGAAGGTGTTGAAGGAGTCATCTCCTCTCTCAATGGTCTTGTCACTTAGCATCTGGCCATCAGGCTGGATGTTACATTCCTGGCAGTACTGCTCCCAGCAGGCCCTGCCAATCTGGACACTAACCTGGCCAATGTGGATGAAAATACACTCATGCATGGTGGCTACAGGTTAGGAGTCAAGGACCATAGGAGCAGGCACAGGGTCCCAGTTACCATGCTGGAAAAGCTAAGAGTCAAAGTAGGTAATGCACTTTGTCTTACCTTTTTTATCAAAACTAGGTGAGCTATTTTCCTTAGCCTTGATTTCAATTAGGTACTTTTCCTTAATCCAACCTTTATTAAGACTACAATATGATATCAAAGCCTTATGTTTTGGTCTAGTTTATTTTCTATCTGCCACTGATAGGTGTCCATGGAAACAAACCTGTAGCCAAGGCTAGACTCCTTGAGTACAGTGGCCCAAGATGTGCACTTAGTGCAACAAGACAATGACATTCAAGGATGATAGCTAAATGGCCTGAGGACTCCACTTTAACATGGCCTTTATGTTCCTTTATGTCATGCTGTCTCAAAAATGTATTTATTCTGTTCTTTTATTGTCAAGATTTCCTTACTGTACTATGGGATCTAGGTTACGATAAATTTAAATTCAGAAGTGTTACCTTTCCAGGCCTATCCACAGTCTAAAAGTTAAGAAATTAATTCAGAGAATCTTTATCGAGGGACTGCTCTATGCCAGGCTTTCTGTTAGGGCTGGGGTTCTAATAGTGTATAAAATAAAATGTCCCTAACTTCATGGAACTTCCAGTTTATTGGAAAGACAGAAGTGGAAAAATATATAAATGTGAGCAGTGTTACAAAAGGAAACAACAGTTATTTTGGTAACATGTACTGGGTGAGACAAAGCTAATCTGGGGATCAGGAAAGGGCCTGCTGAGAAAATTACATTAAGACCAGAGCCTGAAGGATAGAATACTTGCTAGCAGTTTGACTGGTACTCTGAGAAATAAATGGAGTTTATCACTGTATAGCTATTCAAAGAAAAAAAAACCAAATGGCGTAATAGAAAGAATTTGGGCCTTAGCGCCCCTTAGACCTGTATTAATGTCTGAGTCTTACAAGTTTCTAGGTTGTATAATCTTGGGAAAATTATTTAATCTCCCTGTTTTATCTGCCATCAAAGTAGAGATGACCTACCATGTAGGATGGCTGCAAGGATTAAATAAGATAATATATATGGAAGTACCTGGTACAATAGCAAGTCCTCCAAGATTGTTCATAAAACATTCTTGTAAAATTGGCCTAAAGTTTACATTTCAGCAAGTGCAAAAAGGAAATTTGGGAATCATCTCATGAAAGTGCCTTTGATGTAGAACTGAACCACTGCTGAAACTACTTAAGAAAATAGGCCATGGTTCCAATCAAACTTAGTCACTATCCAAATACTTATTAGTTGTGTGGTCTTTAGCAAGTTTTTTTTTCCCCCCTCTGAGACTTGGTTGTCTCTTCTATGCAATAAAGATATAATAGTGCCCAGATCAAGAGTATAAGAATAAAATGAAATACTGAAAGTTCATGGGAAGGCTCCTGACAAATATTATGTGTTCAATAAATGTCAGTTGTTTATATTGCAATAGTGGTTTTAGTTACACAAATTGAGAGATGAGAAATTGAGTGGGGGGATCAAAGAATTAGAAAAATGAATTTAAATGAAATAATTTAAAAAGAGCTAAAATGTAGTCCAAAATATACTCCAAAATATACTGTAATGTTGCAGGTTTGGGTGGTCAGGGGAGATTTAAAAATGAATTTTACAGCAAACACTAAAAGTATCTATACATGAAAGGCTTTACAACTGCTTGGTCCATCATTTACATCTAAATATTGATAATTGCTTCTTAAATGTGTATCAGTATCTATGGATGTATAACAAGCACTCCAAAACTTGGTTACTTAAAACAATATCTGTTTTATTTGTTCACAATTCTGTGGGCTACCTATTTGAGCTGGATTAGCAGGGTCTAGAGTCACTCATTTGGTTGCTTTCATCTGGTGGCTCAACTGGGGCTGACTGCCCAGATGGCCTCACTCACATGTCTAATGGATGGTATTAGCTATCACCAGGACCTCTCTCATCATACATTTTTTTCATCTTCAAGGATATAGCCTAAGCTTTTTCATAGCATAGTCTCAGGGCAGCAGAGAGAGAGAGAGAGAGAACAAAAGTTGTAAGGTCCTTGAGGCCTAGGCTCAGGACTACTGCAATATCTTTATTGCTACATACCATTGGATAAAGCATCACAAGGCCAGGCCAAATTAAGGAGGAAGAGAAATAGACTCCAGTCCACCTCTTGAGAGAAGTAGAAGCAAAGTCACATTGCAAAGGGGAGTACATACAGAGATAGGAGGAATTTCTTGAAATAATTCCTTTTATGCAATAGACCATAAATAGCTCGCTTATGTTCCCTACTCTTTCACAGTGATAGTACTATCTGAGTTTTATTGCCAAATGAAGCTTAATGTTAGTCCATTCATAATTGTCTGCCTCCATATAAAATATGAAACATAGAGACAGTTAAATCACTCTATCTCAGTAGATCTCTATACTTAACCTGCATCAGAATTATCATGGAGCTTGAAAAAGAAATTAGAGATGCCACAACTTCCATCTCCCACCACTTAGATATTCTGATTTAACAGATCATTGTTCAGACATATAATCCAGTCATTGCTTTTAGTTTTTAATAAGATACCTAGATGAGTCTAACAAATAATTAGGCTTGAGAACCGCTGTGTCTAACTTACCTAGTTATTTATTTTACTCAAACTCTTAGTTAACTTAAAAAGTTCCTTCCCTTCCCTTCTGTATTCCTACTTCTTCCATGTACTCCTCCTATCTCTTTGGCTGCTGCTACTTATTCTTCCTGGGACTCTCTCCCTTCATCTTTAAGCAAAGATGTTTTCAGGGAGCAAAGGTGTTTTTCAGCTCACTTCCCTAATCCTATATATATATTCTGTTTGTGTGATAACACTCCAATCCCTGACTTCAATGCTAATGAATCCTAAATCTTACTCCCCAGTCTAGAACTCACTATTATGCTTCAAACTTATACATCTCAGCAGCTTTCTAGACACCTACATGTGCATGTTACTTAGGCATGTCAAATTCAATGTCTGAAACTGAATTAACCTCTCCCCTCATCCCTTTTATATTCTCTATCTTAATGAATGTTACCACCATCTCTACAAGCAGCTAAATGGAAAACATGTTTGTCATCTTAGACTCCTTATCACATTATCCCTACATTCAAGTCAAGAGATTTTACTTTCTTAATATCTCTCATTCCTGTCAACTCACCTTTCTTCTCAATGCTAATATTTTAACTAAAGCCTTCTTCCTGGTCTTCCTAATCTGGTAATGCCCTATACCAAAATGTTTCCATACCAGAATATGGTAACAGCGATTCCACACCAGAATAGCTGTAAAATGCAAAACACGTATCACGTCACTGCCCAGGGGAAATTATTTCATGGTTTGCTGTGGCCATATTATGGCAGGCCTAAGGAGCAAACCTAAAATGGCATCAAGATCAAGAGGAAACAATGAAAGCTTTTACCTAGAACTTAATTTATGCTGCACAATGTTTTAAAAAGATTGATGAGGCATTAGTAAGAGATACCTGGGCAAAGGGAGATCAGCTGGATAACTATTGCCATCATTCAGGCTCATGGTACTAATGATGTGACCTCTTAGTCAAAATCCCACAAATGTGCTGACCTTCCTTTATGATCATGAATCTCAAATGAACACTCACAAAAGTCAGGCAGTCCTACTACACCTTTAACAAACAAATGAAATACTTTCTTTTTTTCACTTTAGGCTTCTGTATATCATCCTACTTCATGGTTTTTTCATGGATTTTTCTGCTCTGCCATGCCTCTAAATATTTAAGTATCAATCCCTCCTCTGCTTTCTTCCCTTTTTTTCTTTATTTATACAATCTCCCTAGGTGATTTTATCTAATTCCAGTGCCTTATAAATATACCATTATTATTCTATATACCAAATATTTATCATCAGCCCTGACTCTCTCCTAGTCTCCAGACAAGTACATCCAATTTCCTTCTTAGCATTCCTATGTGAATATCTATTAGGTTTCTTAAATTTAGCATGGACATACAAGAACTCTTGATTCCCTGTATACTCTTTTATGTCTCCACCATTAGAATTTAAGCTCTATGAATGCAGGACGTTTTCACACAGGGCACCTCTAGGTGCTAGAATTCTGTGCTTAGAATGGTGCCTATCACAGTGAAGGCACACTGGAAATATGATAATTAATAAATATATCATTGCATGTAAAAAAAGAAAGGATCAAATCATTTAAAATATCCTGGAAAATACAAATAAATAAATGTATTTAAACATCATATTCAATACTTGCATTTCTTATGGTAATTTTGATCTTTAAAATTGTTTATATTCTTAGAAAATATAATAAATTATTATCTTCCAACTTCACTTAAATAATTGAAAACATATAATCAAATATATACATCCCTGTCAATTTAAATTTCTACCATACTTAGCAGGCTCTAACAGCACTCAACTATATTTGAAATTTTTAAAAAATATGCATCACTACCTTTTCTAAAGACTATTTTTTTTATAACTTTCAACTGTCTAACATTTTGATGAACTCCTAATATGTGCCAAGCATTGCAAACTTAGTGTGCTGTAAAGATAAACAATACGTAGCTCCAGCCAGCTCATGATACCATGGCAGAAGCAGACATGAAAGCAATAATCACAACATAATGTGGAAAACATAAGGAGCCCGTACTTAAGGATCAAGGTGACAGATCAACAAACTGTGCCAACGGAGTCTAGAAGACTTCCCAGAGAATCTGTCCCAGCACAATTAAAAATGCATCTGATCTGTCACAATTTCTCAGTGTTTTTCTCATTTCTCCTTCTTTTTTTTTTCTGATCAAGAAAACATTCAGCCAGATTATAAATTCACATTTTTCCATGCCAATATCTTTGATCCAAATTCTTAAAAACCTTTTTTAATTTTTTTAATAATCTTTTTTTATTTTTTAAAAAGACACTTAGATTACATAAATGTTAGATAAAAATTGTAGGGATTCCCATATGCCCTACCTCCCACCACAGGTATAATGTGACTGAAGAATTTATCTTAATCCTATATTGTGCCCCATAAATTATTCTTCAAAGTCATTCATTCTGAATATTTTTTAATATCTAAATTATATGAAATATATCAAGTTTCCCAGTATCTTCAGTTGTTGGGTACTACTGATTCAAAACAGATAATATGCTAAGCTTGACATTACCAGAGTCATATAAAGAGAATGCATTAATCCCAGAAAAGCTGGTATTTTTTTCTCAGCCCACTCAGCTATGAAATAAACACTCTTGAAATCATTTTACTTTTGACTATTGAGATTTTCCTGTAACCAAGGAAACAGGTTTCCGCTCCCAGTTTAACAGACAGAAAGCATATCTGTCTGAGGTAAGAATCCATCCTCAGCATCCTGCTTCTCAGCTAATGTGTCCCACTCCTTCACCTTTTCCTAACTTCTCTGCCCCGGTGACGCATCTCACAACTCTCTTCTGCCTCATACTACCTCTAGCCTACTTGTGAGACTTGCTGATAGCAAACCTCCCTACATAGTTAAGCAAATTCTAAACTGTAGCCTTTAAACAACCTATGTCATAAAAATTAAAAACAGTGAATATCATTAAACAAACAAACAAACAAAAGCTTTGTGTTAACAGCTGAGAAGCATGACCTACTTGCAATGAAGGAATCTCTGAGTAGGTCAGCTGGATGGTCTTGACTTAGACATCTCCTAAACTTTTAGTCAAGTTACCAGGAGGGGCTGCAGTCATCTGAAGGCTTGACAGGGGCCTAGGATCCTCGTCCAAGGTCACTCACATAGCTGTTGGCAAGAAGCCTCAGTTCCTCATGACATGTCCCTCTCCATAATACTGCTCATGACATCGCAG
>JAQZBX010040310.1:0-22716 GCA_029593785.1 Cabassous unicinctus | reverse complement strand
TCAATCGATAGAGCTCCTGTTTACCATATGGGAGGCCCCGGGTTCGCTTCCCGGGGCCTCCTTGTGAGGGCAGGCCGGCCTGGCTGATGCAGCAAGACCTCACAGCAAGGGGGAGATAAGCAGACACAGAAAAAACACAGCAAATGGACACAGCAAACGCAAGCAGCAAGGGGGGGATAAATAAATAAATAAATAAATCTTTAAAAAAATAATAATAAAAATAATATGATTTATATTCAGTTAAAAAACAATTGCCACAATGACCAGATGAGTGGGCGGAATGGCATTTATAACTTCTGCTTTCCCAAGGGAAAGGTTGAAGAAAACAAAAAGTTTGTTTTGGAGAAGAGTAGGAAGAGGTAGCAGTCCTGCTTGGTCTGTCTTAGGAGGCTGGATTTAGGTCCCCTCTCTGGCATACCAGAGGGTAGAATGAGGACTACTGAGGAGAAGCTTGAGGAGATGGATGTAGTGAAGTGCTTGCTGACAGAAGTGCTTTCATAAGATGGCAGGAATGCCGGGCTCTGGAGATTTACAGATATTGCTGTGGATTTAAAGGGACTTAGACATTTATTTGTGGATCAACTACCAACAAGTTTCCTTTCATTGCTGCCTTCACCTTCTACTCTCTCGCTTTCATCCCCTGCCTCAGCCTTACTAGTCTCGTTGCTGCTCTTTGAACCCATCTCAGGGTCTTTGCCATTGCTATCTCTTCAGCTTTGAACACTTTTCCTCCAGATATCTGCACAATTTGTAACCACTTCCCTTGACTTTGCTCAAATTACAAGCCCTCTCTGAACACCTTTTCCCTCTTCCTTTAAAATTTTTCTCTAACATCATCTGCAATACCCACACCCCCAACACACACACACACACACACATACACGTATACCTTCCTCTAATAGAATGTAAACTCCACATGGGCCAAGAATATTGTCTGCTATATCCTCAGTGCCTGAATAGTGCTGGGCTTTCTTTGGTGCTCAAGAAGTTGAGCCCCTATGAAATTGTTGTTGAATAAATCTCCAGGATCTTCTAATTCTATGGATCTCAACAATTGTATTTTGAATTCCCAGTTTCAACCTGCACAAGCTTCCTATGAAGGAGACCAGTTAGTTTGAATCTTTGAAGGATAAATTCAGTCATATGTAGGTAGAATGAGCACTTTCAAGCGTTCTTTTCTTTTCTTTCTTTCCCCTATATTCTAAAGACAAAACTTTATACACTGATTAGCAGTTTTTAAGCAACCATTAAAAGAAATCCATTGTGGAAAGGAAATCCAAAACTTTACTGCAGTGTAATTTGTTTCTTCTGTGCCACTTTGTGTACAGTAAAGGTCAATAATGCACAGGAAAGTGAGGTTTAATTTCTTTGATGTGTAAAAATTAGTGCTTTGTCATCAATTACCGTTGCAGGAGGACAAATCACTGGCACATTAAGTTGTTCCTGCTACATAAATTACAAATCTTGTTAGGGAAAAAGTATTAGCATCATCCCTTGTTATTTTAAAAATGCCAACTCTGATAAACAGCCAGCCTTGGGCATATATTAAAATCCTTGAATTGTGCTAAAATAAATTCAGCCTTTTAAGATAACATCTCATTTTAATTTCATACATGATTAAATCTATCAATTCTAAGGTCTTTTAAGATATAGGTTTTGAAACCATAATTCATAGTACCCTTTAGCTCCCTGCAGGGGGTGGGGACGAAACTTAAACCTCTTTTGACTTCTTTAATAATTTTCCTTTATTGACGGAAAATTTTAAGAAGTCCTCCATTACCTCGTTTTGTGTTCATGTATATTTTTTCTCAAGAAGAGGAAATTAAATTGTGGTCCTAAATCCCTTTCATTTTTAGAAGATTTTTAAAAAATCGTTGTCCAGAAGGAGGTTGAAAAAGCTTTGTGAATAAAATATTTTATCTCTATCGTGATGAGGTAGTTTAAATTTATTGTCCAATATCCTGCAAAGTCTTTAGTCCTACATCCAGACAATGACTGAAATTTTCAGTTAGGGTAAATAGTGCCTCCTTACCTCCACTGCAAATGTCTGCTTTTTGGCTCCCTTGAACTTGAATGCCTCACTCTACAAAGACAAATTTGAAGCGCTCTCCTGAGGTGAGTACCAGACCGGGCGCAGGATGCCATCTTCAGGCAGAGCAGCACTGCAGCATTTCCAGAAGGAGGCACCTCCTCTCCCTTTCTGAGACCCTGGAGGCTTAAATAGCTGTGTTACTGTTCTACCCAAAGTCTCCTTAGAGAAGAAACTCAGTCAACAGATATTTCTTGAGTACCTTCTGCATACCAGCTTCTGTGCTTGGATCTGTAGATCCAATGGTGAGAAAAGCAGTATCTTTTATGAAGTACTGGACTTAAAGAACTCATGCCACATATACATATTTCCCCTTGGAGATGGAGAAAGCTATTCATCATTTTATGCAGAAGAAAAAAATTAGGCATCAGTATTTATCAAATATTCATTTACTCACCTTTCCTTACTCCCTCCTTCTCTCTTTCTCTCTCCCCTCCCCTCCATCCCTCCCTCCCTCACTCCCTTCCTTGCTTTTCCTTCATTCCATCAATCCATGTATCCTGATTCTTAGTTAGTGGTATATGGCAGATGGAAGAATTAAGAGTAAAGGTTTTAGAAAGAACTGTATTTGAATCCTAGTTCTGCCTCACAATGATAATATTATTGTATTCGTTATTACTTCTACCATTATCATTGTTGTAATGATTATTATTGTTAGTATGGGCAACAATTACTTTGTACTTATATTAATTAGTCACACACCATGAGGCACTAAGGGATTTATATGCATTTTGCATTTAATCTTCACCACAATCCTATGATGTTAGGCTTACTATTATCCCCATTTAATAGCTAAGGAAACTGTACCTTGAACTTTTATGTAATATATTGCCCAAGGTCACTTAGTATAGGAGTGAAGGAACTGAGACTAGCTTTCTGATTTGAACTCCCTGAAACTTGGTTCCTCCTCTGCAAAATGGGCATACTAATTCCACTGTGGAAATTGATTGTGGTGATTCAATGAGATTTAATGCTTAAACATTTACAGTTCGGTTCCTGGCACTTGAAAACTTAAGTAGACACGCAATGTATAGCCAATCCTGTTCTTCCTTCCAGTTTTTGGGCTGAATAATCTGCTTCCTTTTGTCTTCTTAGCTATTTCCCAGCCCCTCATTTTAATTTGTAACTTTCATCTTCTCATCATCTTAGAAACCAAATAAAGTATTGAGAACTCATGAAATCTCATGTGATCCTGTGGCAAGGGCAGAGTGGGCACGTATGCAGAGCTCTGGGCTTTTAGATATGAAATATCTGCCTGCTGCTTTCTATAGGTGGTCGCAGCAACAAAAGCAGGTTCTTAAGTTTGGGTGGGTCCTCTAGACCAGCCTTTTCTTGTGCACAGAAATAAACTCTCTCTGGAAGCACCATGTAGGGTTTTTCATGGGGGTGAAGGGCACTGAAGAATGAAAGAGAGATTGGGTTTTGGTCAAATGTTGCTAAGTGTATGTTGGTAAGTGGTATGAGGTAGCTGTGTGATTGGATGTGGTGAATGTGTGTGAAGTGGTATTATTTGATAGTGTGCAATTTTCTGTCTGTAACTGAACAAAATCCCAGGGAAGTAAATACCCCATTTGACACATAGACTTGGCCACCTCTAACCCAGTTATAGTTCTTGTGTTAAACAAGTCAAGGTTGGAGAGCTGTGTTTATAGAGACCTGGAGGGTGCATCTATATCTTGCTCTGGATTCACGAGTAGCTGACCTTGAGACTGCACAGGCTGCTGCTGTGTCCCAGCTGTGAGTAATTCCTGAGACTGTGATGATTGTTATAGAGAAAGTACTTATCAGCTAATAAAGAGGCAGCTTATTATTATTTGTTATTTGTAACCACCATTTTGGCTTGAAAATCTACAATGGCAAACTATGCTAGAGTAGAAACACTTTTTCCTAATTGATTATCTTTGATCATAATTTTCTCTTACGTTTTGAGGATTCTTGGATTCACATTTCTTAGGAGCTCCCTTAAATCAGAAGTATGAAGGCAGCGTAACACTTTCTCAGCTTTTTGCCTTGCAACTTAATAGCGTGATCAAAGATAATTTGTTGAAGAGCTGCTTACCCTAATTTTGTATTTTTTAAGAGAAAAAATGAGTGTTGGGGCATGCTCATTCTATAAGTAAATTCTCATTGTTTATAGTTGTTCTTTAAAGCCAAGCATTTTAGTCAGAATAAAAGCATTTTGGGAATTTGGTTCATGTTTAAGTTATCTCATCCCTGCCTCATGATTAATTATGACATTCAATCCACTTAGCTAATATTTGAGTACCTACTATATGGCAGGTAATGGGGCAAATCAGGTCTTCACAGATCTTATAATCTACTGAAGGGTATAACCAAGTTATATGTTAATTATAATTTAGGGACTAAATAAGTGTTATGGTCAGGGAAAGCACCATGAGAACATACTAGGGTGACCTAACTCTGACTTGGAAAACCAGACCTCCACCCTGGAAGAAATGGGGTTTAAGCCAGGTCTTGAAGGAATAGTGGTAGTTAACCTGGCGGAGCTGGTAGAGTGGGAGGATTGAATGAAGGGAATAGTATAAACAGATACCTGGAACTGGGAGCAAACCATAGTGTAATTGGGGTATTCTTCCTCCCAGAGATATTTACAAGACCAAGAACCTCAGATTGTTCCTGGATTGTGACATTGCATTTCAAAATTACCATAAGAGCTGCCTGGTGATAACCACCCCAGCCTTGACATGTGCATAGTCTGATATGTCCAAAGGTAGCACTTGTTCCCTGTCCTTAGTTGTGACACAAGCCTGTTGAGTGTTTTATTCCCACCCAGCTACCAGGTTGGCTCTGGAGCAATGGGTCCTGATTGCTGCAGTCTGTGGTAGGAATTGTCCTGAGAGGGAGGTGGGAAGCCCATGAGAATCGAAGTTTCCCGGATTATCCTGGTGATAAGATAGTAGTGATGGATGTGGGATGGAAGGGCAGGTTAAAGAAACTCTTTTAGTTCCTGAACCCTTAAAAGAAGAGAAATTTTAGAGGTACATGGATCATGATCTGAGTAGTATAATTTGATTAATTTTCCAAGAAACTAAATCTACAAAGTCATGCTGCATTATAAAATCATGTTTTAAAGTCCAAAGAGTCTGGGATCTAGTTCCAAATGTGGAGCCAATTTTTTAATAACCTCAGTGAGGCTGTTACTGTCATGTGCTACCACTATGACATGGGTCAGACTATACCCAATGTCATTATTTGAGATTGCATGTTTAAAAATACAGCCCTAGCCTCTTCCTGGGTTTCACAGATTCCCTTCCCAGTGCTCTCTGGGAATATGTTTGGTTATATGTCTTTCAATCATCTTTCATCTGTCATTCTAAGTCATCACAAATCCCATTGCTTCAAGGAAACATCCCTTGCCTAAGTGATTCAGCAACAAAGATGGGTTGCCCTATATTTTTCTACCTTCTCTCTTTGCTTTCAGTTAATGTGTTCAGCAATTTGAAACAAAAGAAGGAAAAAGTATGATATATATTTCTTGTCACACTTGAGTGTAAACTTTGGGAATACCGGCTTTGATGCTGTTCGTTCCTGACAACGGGTGGTATATAGATTTCTCAGTTGATTTAACTTAAATGTGAGAGTATTGGTAAAAGAGGTATCAAAATAAAAATACTTTAACTCAATAAATACCTCTGCTGTTTCAAACTCCCTGCAAAATTTTATTATCCAGCTTGCACCGTGAGCTTTGATTGTGTTTGAAAGAATGAACTTGTGTTTTTGACTCTGTGATGTGACTGATGGCCTGAGGAATGGTTTCTCTGTTGCTGGGTGGCCACCCTCTTGAAGACAGGGATTCTGAACATTTCTTTTCTTCCATGCGTTTCTCCATTTTTGGCCTCTGTAAAGGCTTTATCTTTAAGCATTGACAAGTAGACATCTGAAATGTGTTTCGGGAAGTATCAAAGTCAGGCCTGAGAGCATGTAAATCCATGTCGTGGTCTTGCAGTTGACCAGTGCAATTATTAGGAACCTGGACAATGGTCTTTTCTGGAATATTGCAACAGCCTTCTATCTTCCTGACTCTACTAATTTATTCTTCCAGTCTTTCCTGTTATTGTTACCAGGATAATTTTTCCAAAAGAACTTGAACATGCCAACTCTTCTGGCTAAAGCCTCCTTTTGTTTACTGTTGCCTCTAGCAGGAATTCTTAAACCTGCAGCCAGGGAATTGGTGACTCTCTGAATTTGTATGCAAATTTTTACATGTATTGGATTCAGAGTTTTGATCAGAGTCTTTAGTAAGAAGCACATCTTTCCAGCCCTAGATGCAACTGCCACCCATCATACATTGATCCCAGCACACTGACTCATTCAACATTTCCACCCATTCTGCCCTGCCTTTGAACCCAATGATCATTCTGCTTGTAATGCCCTTCCCGTGTCCTCAGCTTTGCCTGGGGAACTTCTATTTTACTTTCTTCAAGACTTTACTCCAGGGCCACCTTCTCTGGAGGGACTTTGCTTACTTTGTCAGGCACAAAGTGTTGTTCTCTCATCTCTTTTCTCCTTTATAACACTCATCACATTCTCTACTAAGTTTGAAGACAAGAAATGTCTTCTGTTCATCCATGTGTCCTTAGCCCAGAGCGTGATGCCTGACCCAGAGTGAGTGCTCACTAAATATTTTTGGACAAATAGGAGAAAGGCCAGAAGATACATTATTTATATGGAGTTAAGATAGACTTACAGAGCCATACTGCTGGAGTCTACCTTGCCTTCTTGCAGGTGAATGTTTTAAGTAATTGGGGCATCCAGTTGCCTGTCCCCTGCAGAAGGTATCCTGGTCTCCCATACTAAATAATAGTACACTGATTTTCTGTTCAATACAAACAGGTTATAACAAATACCTCTAAGGTTTATGAAACAAAAGATTTCTGGTCCTGGTGATTGATGTGGGTAGTTATATGCTTCTCAGTAAATCTTCAAGGGAAAAAGGGCCTAGGTGGTTGGAAAGATTTTCCCTAAATCTGCCTCAGAAAAAGTTCGGCATGACAAGAATAGCTTTTGTCTTATTTTAAAATTCATTGTTTTCCTACCTAGGAATTTTGGCAGGTATGGCGACTCTCTTAAGAAAAGGCAGATCTGGTATGGAATTGTGGTCCCCTGGAGATCTAGTTGTTATCTGTGGGATGAACTGATGACAGCAGACAGGCGTGGTTTATTGAAATAGACTGCATGGATGTCAATTTGTAATTATAGTGGAGGGAGCTACCTAAGCAGATGGCTGCTTCCTAATTTGTGTGTCTGGGACAGGGATTGGGCAGTGACCAATACAATGATAACTGTTATGCTTTTCTGATGCAGTTTTTGTTGTTCTACTGAGAAACTAAGCACCTGCCTGCTAATCTATAAGACAAAGCTTCCTTATACCAAAGTATATTTGATATAATCAAAATCTGTCATGCCCAAAGATTTTAAAAGGCTTCTAAGTTTCCTAAAGTGGGATTAAATCTGATGTTTAAATCTTGTGTACCTCCTCTAAAGAATTAGCTCTCCTCAACCCCCATCTGTATATGTGGATGCCAGAAATTTCATAATTAGAAACTCACTACTTTAGCTTAAGGCTTGGTCTCCTGTGAAGAATGCAAGTGGTATGTTTTGTAAGTGGTATGTGTATTGGCCTGAATGAGTTTATCAGGTATTCCATTCCTGAGATTAGCCATTGATGGTGGAGAGAAAATGAGCTTGGTACAGGCATAGGGAGAAAATCAGACTCCATTAAGAAAGCGAAAGACGTGACCCCCCTATGGCATTTAAGGCCACCAAAGATGGCATCCCCTATGTCACTGTTCATTCTGGAAGTAGTTTCTAACTGGCCATATGCTTTGCTGGATTGAGAGGGCCTAATTAATGCTTTTTCATTTTGCAAGGAAATAATATCACTTAGATAATAGCTTGTTGAGAGGTGGGGGAAATAGTTTGCTAATAAGTTGCATGCATCTATGAATGGCACAATGGAGAGGAAATGATGACAAATTGGGTTGGATGGATAAGTATTGTATGGGAACCAGAGATTTAAACTTGGTAAGCCACTTTATTTTAAAAGCCCACTTTCTCTTTCTCTACTCATCTTAGGACCCCAGTTATTCCTTACTTGCTTCCTTCCACCTCACTTCACCCACCCACACACCAGTCACTCAAGACACTACCAAGTGTTTTCCTTTAATGTTATTTTTGTACTTAATCCTCATGAAGGTTAATAAAGTCTGCTCTCTCTATGTGGTATGAAAGCATAACCGATGACTTTATTGGTGCAAATATATTATGGCTGCCTTGACATTTATGTTTTCAGCCCTGATAGATGAATGATTCCAATGAAAGTAAATCAATTGCACCCAGACTATGGGTATAAAACACTACGCTCTGGGTTTTCTTCTTGTCTGGCAGATCGTGGAGGGTTTGAAATATTGAAATTTGACTTAATACTGAGTGTTTCTTCTGAAAAAGAGAATTCACTTTGTTTTGTCTCCTGAAGTACATCTGTAATCGATGCTTGGTCCGGCATTTAGTGCCAGCCCAGAGTTGGGGCGCTGAAGTGCGGTGCCTGTTTCTTCTCCAAGGGAGTCTCCTTGCCTCGATGGCTTCCCTGGGTCCAGTTGGAATTTTTTTTTCCTGTTAGAAGGTTGCATTTAATTGAAAAATAATTATAAGTATAGTTATTATGAATCCTGTTAGAAAAGGAAAACTGAATTTTACTGGAATCCAATAATTGGAAACACCAGAGAATAATTCCAGAGAATCTGACTTTGTAACAACAACAACAACAAAAAAGCTTTCTCGATCTCACAGAATACAGGTGCTTTCCCTTTCTTTCCAAAAGCCATTTGAGCTCATAATGGGAGTCAAAACCAAATGCAAGTACATATGTAAATTGACAATGCAAACTGATAGGTAAATTCAGGAAGCAGTCCCCATGTTTTTTTTTTCAATTCTGCACCTGCCTCCCACCTCTGTATTCTGGGGTGCCATGACCCTCGTCAATCAAAATGGACACTGGCTGTAAACAACCCATTTGGTGGTGCTGCTGCAGGCTGAATGCCCACCTTCTTTGATTCTCTCAGAAGAATTAATTGCCTTCTCATTTGAGATACCTGAGTACTTGAAGATTGATATCTCTTGTGGCATTTACCATATTTTTTATACACACACACACACACACATTTAAAGATTTATTTATTTACTTTTTTGCCATGTTATATTAAAGCTATTTTTTTCCCCCCAGCTTAAGTTCCCACTAGGCAGTGAAGTCCTTGAAAGCAGAGACCAGATTTACCCATTTTTGTATCTTCAACACCAAACTGGTGCCGAGCCTGGAGTCAGCACTCAGTAAATACTTGCAAAAAGAATTAAAATTGTGAAGGATATTTAAGATTTTTATTCTAAGATACATGCAAATGTGTTATTGTGTCATGCACATAACAGCATTTAAATTCCACTTAGTGGAATGGATTTTAGCATCAATTTAGCTGGCCACCTTGATATTGGCGAGTGAGTTTCTGACCTATATTTTTGAAGTCTGTAGGAAAGAAAATCATGAGACTTCCTTGTTGCTCTTTTTAAAAGTTCAATTGCAGTAAATCAGCACCTACTAACTTGCTAGGATATCTCTAACATTGTCTGTTCTCTTATGACTATATAGTATGTATCGAGAATTCTACTAGAGTTTGCAGCTGTGACTTTACAATAAACTTGGAAAATATTGTGCTGAGCTCCTTTGTAAGGGATGTGGTTTCTAGAATCTGTGTTTATGAAAAAAAAGATGTCTAAAACCTGCAAATGCTCATTCATGGAACATTTAATTTCATTACTTTGTTAACAAAGTGTGTATCTGGAGGTAAACACCAATCAGCCACAATTATGCTTCAGGCCCAAGAGAATTGAGGTTAGGATGTCAAGGCAGAAAGATGCCATTGTAGCAAAATACATTTGCTCTAGACTAGAATGGGTTTTCCTATTGAAATGTTGGAAATAGACCATTGCACGGAGCTTTGCCACTTAGGAATTTTTAAGAACGTTATAGTTCAGGGATGCCAAGTTTTAAGCCAAGCCCTGCCGTGCCAGAATCCAATCATGACCCTATCGGAAGAAACTCTCCTACTAACGTGGGGCTTCCTCTTATACACACTCACATTTTCTCTCTTCTCTGTCTTACGTTAACCCGAGAAGTTTATGGCACAAATCTGATTCTTTTTCTTAAACATTTAACATTGACCAGGTTAATTCATTGGTGGTACTAGTAACCCTTGAAAGAAAGGTTGGTTTAGGGTGAAAACCATATAAAGCTCTTTCTCAAATTCATTTCTGCACCACTTTTATTTGACTTAATCTACCACATTTCTTTGTCTTTTCTGTGCTTTGGGTAAAATCATAGCAGCACATTTTAAAATCTGGTAGGAATGGGACTCAAAACTCTAGAGGAACTATTATGCCAGCCTTGCAAATTATTTTTTAATTATCCATTCTTCAGACATCCCATTTGGTTTACTTCCAGGAAAATTGCTATCTCTTTAAATGAGATGTGCTTTCTCTTGTCAGAAAACATAAAGTGTGTAACCCTTTTTATTTTAGCCGAGAGTAAAAATTTAGCTACAAATTACTTGCCATGTATTAGTTTGTAAGTTTGAAATGAAGAAGCATAAACCATGGTTTCTGCCTGGAGCAGCTCCTGCCAGTCAGGGGAGAGAGCCCTGTGTGTTGATGATCATCCTCCAGTGATAAATATTAATAGACACCTGAACAGAGACTAAGGCAGCCTCAGACAGCCTGTATCAGATTCAAGTTAGACTCGCCAGGCAAATGCTTACTGCGCCTGCTCTGGTTTCATGTAGGGCCCTGGTGGGCGGGAATGTTATTGTCCAGGAGGACTTAGGCTCTCCCAATCTCTGCAGGTGGGAGATTCCTGCTGGTTCTTGTTCTTTCAGGTCCATTAGTGTTTCCTAACTCTGGAGGGGCCTGCGGCTGAGCTGAGAGATGGGCCTAGTGGCCCGCAGTTGCAGTTCCGTGACTGCAAAGGGCAGAGCAGTAAAGCACGTGGCTAAATGTCAGTGCATGCATTAGACATTCCCATGCGATGGTGCACCCCATCTTTGTGGCACCAAGTAGGAAGGGGGCAGAGTGGCCTCCTTGCCACAGAGATCAATGGCCAATGGCTCTTTTTTTCTTATTATAGAATGTAAAACATAAAGGAAGACCTTTTCAATATTATCCTTGAAAGATTTGGAAATATATCTGAGCTTCGCAGGTCACTAAAGGTCTAGTGCTTGCTTATAGATGAGTTGGCTTGAAAGCTCCAACTTCCTCATACTCTTGTTTGTATGGATAATAGGACCCAGTGCAACAGGACAGAGAAACAAAGCCAAGCAATTCCGTTTTCTAGAGAAAATTCAATGACATTTCAGCAATGACCTCCTCCCAAACCTTAGGAGTACATTTAAGTGCTAAGATAAACGGTTGAACAATTCCCTAAGAACAGTTTGAAACCATATCACACCTTATTTTGTTCTTATATTTGATTTCTTCTGCACTGAGTTCATTATCAGCTTTCAGTTTGTTACTACTATATTTAAAAATTGCAATTATGGAACTTTAACTGGATGAAGGAAAACAAGGGGGTGAAAATGCTTAAAAATTGTTTGTATTGAAAGGCCTACCTTATTTTCAAATTACCTTTTATTTTATTAGTAGAGCTTCTAGGATTATATGATAATATGAGTCCAAGTGCTTTTTTTCAAAATAATTTAATTTCATACAGCTGTGATTAGGTGAAACTACTGAATTGTATCAGTTTACAGGAAAAGTGTGAGATTAGCATTATTAAATTTCATGTACACTTTCTGGTTTGACTTTTTTTTTTTTTTTACTGGTACAGACTGCTCTTAGTAATAGATGCCTTTCCCTCTGCTATCTGCTCAGAAGAAATACAATGGAAAGGCTATCAGAATCAATTCCAGTTTGTCAACTGGCAATCACTTTTGGAATTCTGAGATTTGTAACAACAACAAAGCAGTAACTGACCTTTATTGAGTACTTACTATGGGCCAGGCACTGTTCTTAGTGCTTTACTTGTATTACCCTAAGTGAAGTTCATTTGCAGAGACCACTGTAATAATTCCGTCTGTCTCCTCTGCATGCACATTTGCAATGTGAATGCGTTCCCCCTTCTCTTCCCCCACCAACAATGAGGGAAGTCTATTTTCCCACTCTGAACCTGGGCTGGCTTTGTGGCTGACTTGCTTTGCCAATAGAATGTGGTGGAAGCGATGTTTGTACTGTACAAGCCAAGACCCCCAGACGCCTTGCCGCTTTCTCTCTTACTCTCTTAGACCACAGGGCTGGGACCACAGGGTTGTGATGAAAGACCATGTAGAAAGAGGGGACAAGCCAACAGCCATTACCAACACCCTGACATGTGAATGAGGCCATCGTGAATAACCCTGGACCAGCTGAGCCACCAGATGGTTGCACGAAGTTCCAGCCCATTGCTGGAATTGCGAGCAAAGAAAATGGTTGTTGTTTTAAGCCATTAGTAATTGGGGTGCAAAATTCTCAATCTGAGAAATAAACAAACATAAGGGGGACAAGCAACCATGGACCAAATTAGACAGACTTATTATTGTAGTAACAGAATAACTTGTAACATTGATATAAAGACAGTGATCACCATAGGTTCTGTGGGGAGGGGAAGGGAACAATAGGTGGAACATAGGGCAGTTTTAGGGCATTGGAATTGTTCTGCATGATTTTGCAATGACAGATACAGGCCATTACACATTTTGTCAAAACCTATAAAATTGCATAGTGCAAAGTGTAAACCATAATGTAAACTATAGACCACGGTAAATAGCAATGCTTCAGTATTTCTTTATCAGTTGTAACAAATGGAGCACACTCACGTAAGATGTTGTCAAAAGGGGAAAATGTGAGGGGGTGGGGGTTGGGGTATTTGGGAATCCGCTATATTTTCGACTTAACTTTTCTGTAATTTAAAACTTCTTTAAAAATAAAGATAATTTTTTGTTTTAAGTAATAGACTGAAGCCTGCAAGGCATACTTCACTCAAAAACATACTTAGTTTGGGCTACACTGTTTGTTTTTTCATAAGAATATTTTACATACAAATATAATTTTTTTGTTTCTTATTAAAAATCAGAAGACCTGGGAAAAAAATTGTGGTTTGTTATGTAGCAGTAGATGGTTGTAACACCTAACTGAATCTTGACAGTGCCCTTAAAAAATTGTGGTTTGTTATGTAGCAGTAGATGGTTGTAACACCTAACTGAATCTTGACAGTGCCCTTAAAGGCATTCCCATTTTACAAATGGGGAAGCTAACTTATCCAAGGTCGTATGGCCACTGCAGGACAGGGCCAGCCTTTGATCTCAGGAAGTCTGGTGCCAGACCCAGACTCTTAAGCATGGCTCACTGTACTACTTATATGAAAGAGCCTGGTCAGAATTGTTTTACCCAGAATGGTCTATATTGGACAGCAAGAAGCATGAGTGTCCAGAAATATTGAGAATATGGCTATCATGACTAATAGGGTTCAAGGAAGTGTGGTTTTCCAAATTTTATAGTTTTTATCTATCACATGGTTGGCCTCTGAGCTTATTTCTGTTTGTCAGCAGGGTTTAGCCTAATGGTGGCTGCAACAGTCCTGGGCCATCTACAGGACGAGCCATTCTTCCCTTCTCCCTGCTCCGGGGATGCTGGATGGGGTTGGCTGAGGAGACATGAATGGGGTCTGATCCCAGACCACATTCCACTCAGATGGGAACAAGCCTGTGCCGTGGCCATGTGGGAGAAAGGGGCCTTTTTGCAATTGGCCCACCCACTGGATGCTCCTGCGTGTAGTCCATCTGCCCAGAGGAGCTCCTTTTTCTAAGGTCTTCCATGTGCCCTGCTTCAGTCACTCTCCCTGGGACAGTAGGGCTGAAGTTGAACTGTGCATACATTACTCCACAGCTCTCTCTCCTGCCCATCAACAAGCCCCTGCCCCCAGAGCTGGGTGACTTGGGTGACTGCTCTTCCTCCCCCTTCAGGAACAACCTTTGCCTTGGGAGGAGCAAGCAGATCAGCCCTGTGTTGAGCAGTGAAGTTCTCTTCTCTCGAGCATTAAAGCAAGGCATGAGTTGATTTCAGGACCCAGCCAAGCAGGAACAGACCCAGCTGAGCCACTCTGAAATCCAGAAGGGCCTTAGCACTTCTAGGAACCTTTAGGCCTGGGCTTTGGAGCCAGAACAAATCCTGATTATGCCTCTTCGTAAGACTTGGACACTGTTCTCGATCTTACCAAGTCTCTGGAACACAAGCATATGAGCAGTACATACCTCTTAGGGTTGTTATAAGATAAAAAATAAATAAAGTCTGTAAAGTGGGCTGGCTAGTCCCTACTTTATAGTAAACCCTCAATACCTGTTTGCTGCTGCTGCACCCATCCCTCCTGGTTCCTTTCTTCCTTCACTTCTTTTCAAATTCCTTTCCTGCAACAATAATGTTAATAATGCAACTACTATAACTAAAACCACTGCTAGTAATCCTAATTCATGCAATGTTATCACTAGAAGGGGCCTTAGGGAAGGTTTAGTCAGATTTGGCAGTATTGAATATTATTAAATTTGAGAGTTTTGATTAATGATCTGCTTTAGATTCCAAAAATTCACTTATATAGGTAAAAGAATCATGAGGTGTGGATTAGCAAGAACTTTATAAAAAAGACTTAAACGTTTCAGCTGAGAGTCAGCTAACATCCGTTAGCCAAAGCAAGCACATAATCAAGCCCAGAGGTGTGGCATGGGGAAGGGCATATACCAGCCACGAGGCTGAGGCAAAGCATGGGTGTGTAATACCTCTACAGGTGAGTGGAGAATCGTGGCCTGTAATTTAGGCTACCATAAGGGGGCATGCACTGGTATGGATGAGCAGTTATTTAGGACCTTTATCCATTCTAAATGGGCAGTGCCCATGCTTGGTCAGTGCCAGTGCAGTACTAATTGTTAAATATTTTGAGTATCACTCCTGCTGCCAAGCATTGTGTTAAGAACTTCATCTACAGTGTATCCTTTACTCTTAAACAACAGCACCCCTATATGACATGCATTCTCAGAGGGGGTGATAATCCCCTCAAGGGCAAAAATGATACTTAAGTAATGAAAAAATCTTACTCTGTTTAGGTATAATACTGTTTTGATATATATGTACAGTACCTAAACAGATACATAGTATATCTGTGGCAGTAAATCTTCATTGGGTGGGGGAGGGAGCAATTAGAAAAAAATACATCTGAAAAATCTGCGTAGGGGGCCAGGAGTGAAAAGAAGTCTGAGAAGCATTGTATCTATTATTATTATTATTAAATAGATGAGAAAATGGTGGTTGAGAAGTTAAATAATTTGCCCAAGATCACAAAATTATTAGGTGGGAAGAAATGTGACTCAAACCTAGGTCTGCATGATACCAAAGCTTGTGGTTCTGACCACCAACCCACACTGCCGTCTTGCTGCTTGCTCTGAGGTGGTGAATTAGCTCTCTGACCTTCCACCTCTCTCTAGGTGCTTCTCTTCTTCCCATCCTCCCAAATTCCTCTGTCTCCTCCCCTGGGGTGGCCTGAGCCTTCTTTTCCTGTTGCTTTGCCCCCTCTAGGATCTGAGATGCCGCCTCCTCAGCTTACTGTTTGCTGAGGGCTCAGGGAGAGCTTTCTGCTCCTGGGCTTGTGGAATGGGAATCTGCATTTTAAGGTCCATGCAGAGGAATTACCCAAAGTATTGGCTTTTCCCCAGTGGAATTTCAGGGTCTTTCCCAGACCAGAGGGAAGCAGTTTGGAGCAGAGTGCTTTGCAGGCCCACACAAATCATAGCAGGAAGGCAGATGCCTGAAAAACAAAAGCCCTATATGTTATGTGTCTTCATCTGACCTCCTTGACTAGAATCCCCTGCTGTTCTTCTATAAATTGGGCTCTACACCTGAGTGTCTCCATGTAGCAATTCCAAGAAAATTCATTCTTCAGACCACATTTTGTATAAACACAGGCAGCCATGAGTAACACTTTATCATTGCTTTGAAAGAATTGAATAGACAGTCTCGGCTTTTAAACTAGGGTTTCTAGGATCAATTTACCAGAAATGAGTGGATTCCTTTCTTTCCTTTTCAAAGGGCCCATGGAAAATGAAGAATATAAGTGCTAACTACAAATCAGCCAAATTTACATTTAAAATCTTCCTCCACAAGTGTACCCTTCTACCTAGATAATCAGATGCTAAGGCATGCCCCAAAAAGAAGGCACTTCTGTTCAGAACCAAGAATTGTGGGCTTCAGCTTCTCCACAGAGATGCCAGAGGTTAATCCTGAGATAGTAGGGCCTGGCACTGGGGCATCCCTTCTTGCAAGGGGTGCAGAGTCACACAGTTGATGGTCTCTGGCTCTCAAGGGAAAAAAAAACAAGCACCTGTTCAATAGGGAAAATAGATTATCCCCAAAGTTTCCAGTGCCAGGAAGTGTTAAGTGGTAAAACTTACCTGTGGTGGAGCCTGTGCAAGCCAGAGTTATTTTCTTAGAACAATAAATAGGCATCTTTCACTTAAATTCTGGTGCCTCAGTTTGCCCGTCTTTAAAACGGGAATCATAGGAATACCCACCTCACAGCCATTATATGGATTAAATACGTATATAAAGTGCTATGTGAGGGTTTGCTGTTATTATTGGTAAGAATTACAACATAAGCAGTTATGATTACTACTGGAGGACATACTGTGTGTTAGGTACTATTTATCTGCTTTACACATGCCTTATTTCTAATCCCTATATAAGCCTTCAAAGTACGTTCTCTGTCTCCAAAATCTCCAATTTACAAACAGGGGAATTGAGGCTTAGAGAGGAGAAATAATTCTGAGTTGGCTGAAGCCTCACTGCTTGTTTATGATTGATCTATATTCTCATCCAGATTGTGAAATTCTTTGAATAATGGAAATATAGAAAACCCATAACTCCTTTCTTTAGCTTTTATATGTAAATGTAATTTTCTGTATAATATATTGAGTTTGCTTCATCAAGGTTGAACCATAGTTTTTTAGATGAAAGCTCAGCTGTTGCATGAAAACTGTTAATTAAACAGATGTAAAAATAGTCATTTTGGTTTTGTCAATAATTTCTTTAAAATTGTGGCAGGTTGCTGATTTAGTTAACATTCACGGGACAGAGTCCCTGCTACTGAGCTAGGAATGCTCAGACCACTGAAACCTTATTCCTGCCTTCAGAGAACTCATGTGTAGTTGGGGGAGGGGAACTGGAGGAATGTGTCTGCTGGTCAGGCAAGCTTTGACGATGGGCTTAGAAATGGCTGAGTGATGGGGGGCGGGCCGGAGCACAGAGAGGCAGAGCCTGGTTGATGGTGTCTGCGGAGGGGAGGGGAGGCTTAACCTGGAGCCAGGGAACCACTTAAGGCATTCTCATTTTGAGGAGAATGTTATTTTCAATGCAAGTGGGAGGAGATGGTAGCCCATTTCAGCTCAGCCTTCGGGTTCATTGAAAGGACCAGTCAGCAAAGCGGGACTGTTTGAGACACATTCATCTATATCAATCCATGCCTGATTTTCCTGAAGGATGTTGGAAGTTAAATGGGTATCCAAAGACCAAGAATTTACACAGTAATCCCTGTATTCAGAGGAAAAGACAACCAGTTGTTTTCTCTTACTGCCATCTCCCAGAATTAAGATTTAAATGGAAAAAAGTTACTTAGAGGGTATTTAACACTCAAGCACCCACCAGGACTCCTGACAGAATGGATATGTTCCTGGAGCTGGGAATGTTGGGGTCAGTTTAATTTGGAAACTTTTGTTAAGCACCCATCACGTGCAAAAATTAATGTGATACAGTCCTTGCTTTATAAAAGCTTATAGTGTAGTGGGAGAAAATTAATCCACAAAACTTCCCACCTTCCTCTCTTGACTATGAAACACTTTTTGCTCTTGAATGCATTATATTGATTTGATTAATGATAATGGAATATTGCTTTACATTTGTAGGATGCTTTTAGCTTTTCAAAGTGTGTTTCTGTATATTGTTTCTCATGGCATACTGTCATACAGCATGGGGATAGATGGGACTGGGACATGGCCTCCAGGAACCTGGCCATTTTTCTGAGGACAATGGCCTTCCCTTACCATTCCTCCCCAGCCTGCATCTTCTGTACCCCTTCTCTCCATTCCCTACATTGATTGTGCTTCCTTTGTGCTGGTCTTCCTTGCCGTTGCCTTGGAGTTCTCTCCATATCACGCTGTGCTCTTTGGAGCAAAGCTATTACAGAAATCTAATAAATAATAAATTCCACTGCTCAGACAGATCAATAAGATGCATGATAAGAAGAAGCCATTATGGAGAATGAAAAATGCACAAGAGGATGCCCACAGCATGAGTCAACCTTTAGTCAGGAGAAGCTGAGCCTCCTGAACCGCCAAAGGCCAAGCAGGTCATCTTGGGGCATTTTGAAGCCTTCATTTATTAGTTTTTTCACAGATGTTCATTGAAAGTCTGTTTCCTGCCAGGCCCAGTGCTGGGCACTGGACATGCAGAGACATATCCTGTATCCAGGGAGCTCAACAATTTAGCCAGGGAGATGAATGATGCATCTATAACTAATTGTGATGCAGTGCCATCGCCTCTGTAGATGATTGCACATGGAGAGGAAGAGGGAGAGGCTTTCATTAAAGAGATGGCATTGGACTTTTGCAATAAGGGAGGGATAGGGTTTTTTTTTCAGGTAGAAAAGTTAAAGTAGGTGTGACACAGAATGTTTTCCAAGGGCAGGAAATAGAATGTGCAAAACTGCTGGGTTGTATATGTACTGAAATGTCTAGTGTTTTTTGAGGGGAGATCCAGACTTCAGAGTCAGGCATTCAGTGTCTTAATCAGGGGCAGTCTAGATTGACAGCCTTACTTTTCCACAAAGCCTGCTTCAGTAGATAGGATTTTCACTGTTTTCAAAATTTAAGACCCATTAAGCAAGAAGTAGTAAACACAAAAGCAAGGAGATTCTGGGTCCCAATGGCATTGGAAGATCTGGCCTGGGCCACCAGCTGTCTCCTGGGGTCCTCAGGCCTAGATCCCGGGGCAGCCCCCTTGCCTATCTCACCTTATCAACTCCCTAGAAGGAAGAAACTGAAGGGAATAGTCCAGTCTTATTATCATTTGACCACATGATGAGAAGAGGTAGCTGAAGGGGCTTTTGCATTAATGATGCTCTTACTTCTAAATTCCAAGTTTCTGAATATGTGGCTCCAATGAACATCCTTGAACTTGAGCAGTCGATGACAATACTTCTCTTCCATGGGGAAAGAGGGGAGGATGTGGAGAGATGAGCCTTAAAGTAAACATCAACTTCCAACCACAACTTTGTTAGGAAATCTTATGGGACTGAAATGAGATGCATTATTTAAAGAAGGCCTTGTGCTAATAGAAGGTGTCCCTTAATTTTATTCTTCTGGTTTCTACTTCTTTTGTTTATCTACCTATTCTTTATTTCTACCCCCCTCTCCCCCCTAGGCATAAATGAGGTTTTATGCTCTGTCTCATTTCTTCTTTTTCCTATTAAGAGGCCATTGATAAATTCATTCTGGGTAAAGAGTATAGACTTTGGAGTCAGTGGTGGGTTCAAATCTAAGAATTATTCCTAGCTAACTATATCACATTGGCCAAGTTACTTAACCTCTCTGGGTTTTAGTTTCCTTAAATGTAAACTGGAGAAATAAATTTGTGTCTTCAGATTGCTTGGAAGATTAATTAAGATACCATATGTATAATTATACATTGTATAGTGCCTTGCAGCCCAGACATTCAGTAAATGGTTATTATATTTTATTATCTATTGGCTCTTTATTAATGGTGTGGTAGGCTGAAAAGTGTTTTGGATAGAGAGACCAGCTCCATCCAACGTTTATTAGTTGTCTGTCCTTGGGCAGTTTAGTCAACCTTTATTAGTTTTAGCTTTTTTCTTTGGAAAATTGGGAAAATAATAGACTACTCATCAGATTTTTGTGAGGATTAATTGGGAGACCTTACATTGTGAAATACATATAAAAGGAGCTTTAAAATGCCAGCCCCTCCTCCTATTTCAGGTCTCTACAAACTTTCTAACTTGTTTTACTGTTGATCAGCAATTCCTGGTAGAATTGTATGTAGTTAGCCACTGCTCAGCACTAATTCCTGGCTATGCACCAAAATCCATTCTCCCATTCTTCCGAGTTTGACCAGCTTCTCATTTCCCTGCCTCCATTATAGCTGTGTGGCCGCGTGACCATGTGTTCACCAAGGGGACGTGAGTGGAAGTGCTGGGTGCTATTTCCAGGCTCTGCCCATTAATGCCAAGTAAGCTCTCCTCTATTCTCTTTTCCCACTTCCTGACAACTGGTTGCCCAGAGCGACTTTGGAACCAGTCAGCTGAGATGCCCTCCACTTGGTTTCCAGAATGACTGTTGAGCAGAACAAACTCCTCCTCCCACCTCCCTGCCACCCCTACCACACACAGCTGCACACTGAACTGGAATATTTAGAAATAAACTATTGTTTTTGAGTCATTAAATGCTGGGTTTTTTGTTCTGGCAAGTTAGCCTACCCCTAAAATTCATTTTTTTCTTCTATCTCAAAGTTTAACTGAGATAATAAAAAAAAAAAGCCAATCTGTAAGGCACTTTTTGAAAGAGCACTGCACCTGGAAGCAAAACTAGGTTTGAGATTTGGCTGTGTACCTAACAGCTATGTGATCTTTTTACTTATTTATTCAACCCCACTTCTTCTTATTAAAAAAAAATGATAGTCTTCATGACTCTGTCGAGCCATTTAACTACTCTGGTCTGAAATTACTCACCTGCAAAATATGCCACAGATTTACTGTGAAGCTTAATTGGAATAATGCATCTCATAGCTTGTTGTTGTGTAGATGTATAGAGCTTCACTGTCCAACATAGTAGCCTCTAGTCATGGGTCGCTATGGGGTAATTGAAATGTGGCTAGAATGAGCTGAGATATGCTGTAAGTGTAAAAGTCACACTGGCTGTCACAGACTTAACATGAAAAAAAAACAAAAAACAGTGTCAATGGCTCATTAAAACTTTTTTATATTGATTACATGTTGAAATGATAATATTTGCATTGCATTAAAATAAAATATATTAAGATGATTTCCCTTGTTTATTTTTTAATATGGATACTAGAAAAATTTAAGATTCCATCAGTTGCTCACATTACATTTCTCTTGTACAGTGTAATTTAAGACATTAAAGAATTATTATTTGGTATTAGCAGACATCATCTAATACCTCTTAAGGCTGGTTCTGAGTAGTGGGAATTTTGAAGCAAGTTTCTTTAATGGAGCTGATGGTTCTTATCTTACAAGGCTGTTACTGGGATTGAAGATCTTGAATATACAGTGTCTGTATACAGAAGTGGTTCAGTAAATGGTTGCTGTTGTTATTCTCTCACCTTTTTCTTTCATACAAAAGCAGTTTCCACAGTAACCAGCTGCTGGCTTTGGATTTTCTCATTAAGAAAAAAATTCTTTTGTTTCCTCTTTTAAAAATGCTTCTAAACATATTTGCAATATCAAAGCTAAAGCTGCTTTTGTTTTCCTTTGCAGCCTTTTATATGTCACCATCTCCTAAGCATGCTGTTATAACAGCTAACCTCTCTCTGGATCTAATCTAAGGAAACTGATAGCAATTAGCTTCTCTGGAATTAGGGAAATGGGTTTCAAGTCTAGCAATCCCTACTTAAAGTCTTTTGTTTAGCTAATTCTTTTCTTTAATCAAATCACTGCCCCTAAAATTCTAAAGAGGGGTAGAACTAAATAACTTTTATCTTATACTCAGAAATGTTTTATTTTATTTTTCTTTGTCTTTGGCTGAAGATCCATAAGTTTGACTGTCTACATGAAGCATGTTTTCAAATAGTGCCCTCTTGGAAGCAAATACTTGTTTTTCTCTCATTCCTTGTCCTCCTCCTTCCTTTTCACCTCTCTCCTCATCTCTCTTCTCTCCTCCTTTCCATTCTCCCCTTCTCTTCCCTCTCACTCCTTCCCTCCCTTCTCTTTTGTTTGTTTACAAAGATGGAGAGAGATGACACGTGAAGATGACTGAGAACCTATCCCATTTGTGGCCAGCTAGAAACCAGAATTCACTGAAGATTCATTTTATCGTGCACAAATAAATTTCTTCACAAAGTACTGATTTACCTTTTGTTAACATGGCTTTCAAGATGGTCTCGAGACCAGTGTTTCCTGCTTACCTACTGGATGGAAATTATTTATGTTCTTACTCAAAGGGGTGACCTCGCTGCCCTTGAGCATTTTCTGAGTGAGTGGGGTAGGTGTTTACAGATTTCTTTCTTTTTTATAATAGCTTTATTGAAATATAATTCAGTTACCATAAAATTTACCCTTTCAAAGTTACACTTCAGTAGTTCCACCCCCCCACCCCCCCTACCCCCCCGTTGTTTTGTGCTTGCTGTCTGCTCTCTGTGTGTTCTTCTGTGTCTGCTTGTCTTCTCTTTAGGCGGCATGGGGAACGATCCTGGGACCTTCCAGAGTGGGAGAGAGGTGCTCAATCTCTTGTGCCACCTCAGCT
>JAQZBX010040309.1:0-22713 GCA_029593785.1 Cabassous unicinctus | reverse complement strand
TCTTTTTTGTTGTTGTTAAGTTGAAGGATTTCTTTATATATTCTAGATATTAATCCTTTATTGTATATGTGGTTTCCAAATATTTTCCCATTGTTTAGGTTGTCATTTTGCGTTCATGGTAAAGTCCTTTGAGGAACAAAAGTTTTTAATTTTGATGAGGTCCCATTTATCTATATTTTTCTTTTGTTGCTTGTGCTTTGGGTGTAAAGTCTAAGAAATCATTGCCCAACACAAGGTCCTGAAGATGCTTCCCTATATTTTCTTCTAAGAGTTTGATAGTTCTAACACTTAAATTTAGGCCTTTGGTCCATTTTGAGTTGATTTTTGTATAAGGTATGAGGTAGAGGTCCTCCTCTTTTTTGCACATGGAGATCCAGTTTTCCTTAGCACCATTTTCCCCTAATTGAGTGGTCTCTGCTACCTTGTCAAAAAATCAGTTGACCATAAATGTGAGGGATGATTTCTGAGTTTTCAATTTGATTCCATTGGTCAATATGTCTGTCCTTCTGCCCATACCATGCTGTTTTGATTACTGTGACTTTGTAATAAGTTTTAAGATCAGGAAGTATGAGTCCTCCAATATCATTCTTCTTTTTCAAGATAGAGTGCTAGTCAGGGCCCCTTATCCTTCCATATAAATTTGATGATGGGCTTTTCCATTTTTATAAAGAAAGGTATTGGAATTTTTATTGGGATTGCATTGAATCTATAAATTGCTTTGGGTACTATTGACATCTTAATAATATCTTAGTTTGCCACAGGGCTGCTGATGCAAAGTATTAGAACTGGGCTGGCTTTTATAATGGGAATTTTATTTAGGGTAAAAGCTTACAGTTCTGAGGCCATGATATGTCCAAATCGAGGCATTAGCAGAGATGCTTTCTCACCAAAGTCAGCTACTGGTGATCTTGTTGTTCTGCAATGTGGGGAAGCAAGATGGCGGCTGATCTCTGCTGACGTCCCTGCCTTCCCTTCCAGAC
The DNA here is from genome assembly GCA_029593785.1 of Cabassous unicinctus. Taxonomy (NCBI): domain Eukaryota; kingdom Metazoa; phylum Chordata; class Mammalia; order Cingulata; family Chlamyphoridae; genus Cabassous; species Cabassous unicinctus. The sequence goes on along the minus strand of JAQZBX010040309.1, from coordinate 21,733 downwards.
TTGCCCTCTTCCAGAGTCCAGCTGTGGGCCATTCTCTTGAAGCTCTTTCTGTTTGCACCAGTGTACACTTTTGTGTCTAGCTCATGTCATTCAACCTGGGCTGTATGTGAGTGCAGACTGACTGATACCAGAGGGGAAAAATGGGATGCTCATTGCCAGTTTGGTGGTACTTTGAATTCTGTCTTTCCTAATCTGCTTGCTACCATTTATTTCTCAGAGTTCTCAGATAGCTGCTCCATGCATTCTGTCTGGGGTTTATATTTGCATTCACTGAAAGAGGCAGGATAGAGTGTGCTTAGTCCATCTTGCCCAGAATCAGCCCCAATTGGATTTTAGTGTTCCTTGTTAGTTTCTGATTACCTGTCAGGAATACATAGCTCTGTAACTGTAATCACTTAAATCACTTAAATTTTGATGTGATTCAGGTCCCTAGAGTTGTAAAATCTTCTACCTTCCTGCCACTCTGGGCTTTTGAGGGTGCACCTGGGAGTGATAGAAAGCATCTTAATGGGAGAGAGAGCTAAGATGTATTCTGTTAGTCCTTGGTGCAAAGTCCTCCAGGCACATTGTCACATTTCATCTTCATCATAGTCCTTCTGTGCATTATTTCCTCATTTTAGAGAAAAGGAAAGTCAATCTCAGCAACATCATGTAGCTAAGCAAGTGGCAGATCTAAACTCAGGTTTTTTTTCTTGAATAATTCAACCATACCATGTGGAGGATAGATTAATTTGTTTTTCTAAAATGTGAGTATTATTGAAAATTGCCCTGTTATTTTTTAATCCTTTGATATTTGAAAATGCAATAAATATTTTGGTCTTGTGTTCATGTGAAGAAGTTTAACACATTCTCTTGCTTCTGGACCAATTGTCCTCTGATTCTCTTTAGGTGTTTGTGATCCTCTAGTAGAATACTGATCTGAGAAGTTCAGACTTTCAGTTTATCAAGAAAGAAGCTGGCTGCATTTAACTTAGAATGTTTAGTTTGGACAGAATATAAATCTCATAAATACTAATTTGTGAGAAGTCACTAGGGTCTGCATGGGTAAGTGAAACTGACCTTCGACAAGTATGGAGCTGAGCAGCCAACGAGGCTGCTGTGTTGTCAGGAAATCCCTGAAATAATGGATTTGACACAGTGGGGGAAGTGAATCCACTGTCCTCACTGGCTGACGAGATTGTCCTGGTGGTTGTTACATGTATTCTTTGGCCAACAGCCATTTCCGCAGCCCCAAACCCACAACAGTTCAGTGGTTGAAAACCATGTCTGAGGAGGATTGGCAGTCAATTTCTTTGGCAGCTTCTGTGGGGCTAGTGTGAAGCTCTATGAGATTGTGAAAAAGATAGTGAGTGGGGTTAGCAGGTCGGGCTGCAATTGTTAGCGCTGAAAACCCAAAGCAGATAAAATTGAACTCAACGAAGGGCTCCCTAGGGTCTAAAAACTACCTGAAATATGTAGGATTATTTGCCTCTTCATTTTCTAAGGAGAGAGACAATTCTTTAAATTGGACAAGGACCTAACAGAGCTAAGAAACTCTGATGTGTCTGTTGTGAAAAACATGTGTAGATAGGTAAGGTCAGCGTCTGTGCTAGGAAGGGAGGGAATTATTAATAATAACCAAGTGTGAGCTGACCAGCTGAAGACCTTCATCACAGAGTAAATCATCTGAGTGAAGAACTACTGCAATATAAGATGGTTTTTGTGGCTGTTTTCCTGTCATGCTGTGGTTAGGTAGATCAGTTGATTTGAGCTCGGCAATGAAGACCTGAAGACTGAAAACAGAATTAAAAAACATGGCCTTTAGGGAAGCTGGGTAAAGGATATATGAAAACTCTAACATTTTTGCAACTCTTCTGTAAGTCTAAAATTATTTCCTTTGAAATAAGATAGACCATAGAAAAGTTTTATGGATTGAATGGATGAGGCTGACCTTGGAAATTTTGATAGCAAGGAGAGTAAAGTAAGTTTAGTGCAGTGGTACAGGCATGGGCTCTGGGGTTAAGAATTCCTGGGTGGGATTCCCAGGCCTGGCATTTAACAGCTGTGCGATCTTTGTCTTTTTGTATACCCCTATTTTACTGGTAAGAACACTGACACCCAGAGAGTTCAAGAACTAAGACTTACCTTGTACAGTTGACGTGGGAGTTAAATAAGATAATTCAAGTAAAATTGGCACATAGAAAGCATTCAGTGAATATTAGCTGTTAATTATGAGAATGATTATTATCAAAGTGAAACATGACATTTTAGAAAACTTAAGTGGCCTGGTGAGATCAGGCAAATTCTAAGCCCTTGCAGCTAATGACCTTCCTGTATTTGTCAGGACGTTTCAGGGACTGAAGGTACAGAAAAAGGTAGGGGACAGTGGGGGAAATGGGAAGTCAATAGCTCTAGGACACTGGAAGACAAACTGGTCTAGCAGGGGCCATATTGGGAAATTTCTGAATCTGAGAGACATGATGAAAAGGGCAGGTCAATCAATCCTGGGACTCCTAGATGCTCTAAATAATTGGTAATTAATATAACAAACCCTGTGTGTGTCATAAGTCTGATTTGCTGGGATCATCGCTTTAGAAATCAGGTATGACTCAGAGTGTTTTATTCTTTATTTTTAATGTGATTTATTTAATTGTCCTGTTTTAAATTAGAGAAGTTGTGAGTTTACAAAATAATCATGCATACATACCATACAGGATTCCCATAAATCACCCCACCACCCACCAAAACTTTTCATTGCTGTGACTCAGTTGTTACAAATGATTAAAGAACATCATCCTAATATTACTGCTATCTATGATCCATAGCTTGTATTTGGTGTATTTTCCCCACAAACCATCCTATTATTAAAACCATGTATTAATATTTTATATTTGTTATAGTTCCTAAGAGAACGTTCTCATATTTTCACTCAGGTTTTCAATTCATAGCCACTGTTGAGTAAGGCTACTTCTTCCCATTTTTAATGAGGGATTTTCTGTAATAGGGTTAGATTTTCAGCTTAATGAATTGCTAAGGCCCTGGCTCTGAGAAAACTTGCCCCCACCGCAGGTATGTGCACAGTGACCTTTGAATGCTCTGGACTGACTTTCAAAACTTAACTCCAGTAAGGCAAATATGACAGTCAGAAACAAGTCCAAATATTATGAAAATGATGCACTCATGATCTGCTGTCATTTTCCTTCATTCTAACTGTAGGCAGAGCATGTTATTTCCCCCCTTGAACTTAACCATGATTTAAATATGATATATTATCATGTGGTCTTACTCAAGAATTTGGTGATGAAAAACCAAGACACATGAAAAATGGTCCACGGTAAAAGCCTATATTAAGAACACATTCAGAAAGAGATTAAACTAATTGCATCCTGGGGAATGTGGGATAGGAGAGACTTGACTTGTGTTCCTACTTAGAGTTACAGTTTCTGAACACATTTTTTGCGTTGATATGAAATCATATTAGAAAGGAATTTGCCTAAGTAATAAATGTAGTGATAATGAAGCTAGAGAATTTTGGATCAGTGATGCTGAGGAGGGTGGCTATGATATGTGTGATTTTTTTCACTGATGGGGACACTTCATTTTTATATGACCCATAGACTTGTTTACTGATGTAGTTATTGTTAGAGTGGGTTTTTTTTAAAAAGCAAGGTTGTACTGTGGGATAAAGCATGGACCTCTTAGAAACAGGGAAAGGAATAGCTGGAAGAAATATATTAGAGAATATAAGGAAAACATTGGTTTTGAATATCCAGGTTCTAGAAATCTGAGGTCATGAGGAAACTGAAATCGTTGACTAAACAAGTAATCTTTCTCATGAGTGTTATGTTTTAATATAAGCACTTTTTCTTTTCCATGTTATAAAATACTTAGGAAATCTGGAAACAAACAAACAAACAAACAACAACAACAAAAAAAAAACCAGAGAAAAATAAAAAGCATCTACCATATATGATATCTAGATCATCACTGTTGGCTTTTTTGCATTTATTTCAACTCAAATAAAAATATTTATTTCTACGTAATTGCTGCTATAGTGAATGTAAAATTATACACCCTGTGTACCCATATGAATATTTTCCCCATATCCTTGAAGCTTTGCTGGAATACTATTTTTTTTAAATAGTTAGATTCATCTTGAGGAGAATGGCTGTCTCATGTCAGAAAGGCTAGGCTTCCTCCCAGCACCGTAAGGAAGTGTCCTCAGTGGGATTGGACACACACCCATCTCTGCTAGCTGTTGACCATCCTTAACTGGCACCACAGTCCCAATAAATGGTTGGGTGATACCGAGGAGAGAAGTTTCGAGGGTTCCAACCCAATGCCATTTTCCAGCCCTACTTGTGCCATGAATTGAATGACGTTTCCCCTCCATGAACCTTAGCTCCTTATCTTCTAGTTGATGATTGCTTGACCCTTTCAGCCTGAGGATGCTACATCTCTAGACTTAGTACTATTGTTCACTGTGCACTATGGAGCACACGTTCATATGCTATTTTTATTATTTTTAATATTTCCACTCTTTCCACACCTTTTAAATCATCCCTATGATCCAGGAACTAACATTTTCTCATGAAATGTTTACAATCAGCCCAATCAGCTTGTGAAAGAGTTGTTATTACTATCCACACCTTAAAGACAAGGCAACTGAGGCTCAGAGAGGTAAATGAGTAAGTGGTGGAGCTGAGATTCAACTCTGCCCTAAACTGACTCTTCTGAAAACAAACTGTTTCAGAGGACCTGAGTTGTAGTCAGCTACTCAGTTACTCATTTGGATACTTGCTGGTTGGCTCATAGGTTGTGATAATGCCCCCTCCTCCAAAGAGGTCCATATCCTAATTCCCAGAACCTACAAATATGTTCTGTTACATGGCAAAGGGGAATTAAGTTGCAGATGGAATTAAGGTTGCTAATCAGCAACCATCAATATAGGGAAATTACCAGGGATTATCTGGATAGGACTGATGTCATCACAAGGGTCCTTAAAAGTAGAATCAGGAGACAGAAGAAGATTCAGGGTCAGAGTAGATGTGATGTGAGAAGCTTGATTGGCCATTGCTAGCTTTGAAAATGGAGGAAGAGACTATGTGCCAAGGAATGTGGGTAGCCTCTAGAAGCTGGAAAAGTTAAGGAAATGAATTCTCCCCTAGAGCCTCCAGAAGGAATGTAGCGATGCTGACTTGATTTTAGCCCAGTGAGATCCACTTCAGACTTTTGATCTCCAGAACTATAAGATAATAGATTTGTGCTGTGTTAAGCCTCTAAATTTGTGGTGATTTCTTATGACATCCTTAGGGAACTCATACAGAGGGTATGCTCCAATAGAAAGATCAGAAGTCTAGCATATTCCAGTATTAATGCTCAGGGGCCCTGTCTTGTTGGGGAGATGGAGCAGCAGGAGTTTCTAAGAGGTGGTAGTGCTTAGAGGCAGATGGATGGTGACTTGAGTGTTGGGTTTAGTTGGCCTGATTTAGAAAAGGACCCCACCAGTGGTAAGGGATGTGATTGGGACCAGACTCTAGAAAATGATTAATTAGAGACTCCAAGGACAGTCAGACAGATTGGAAGTCCCTGGTCCCATTAGGAGTATAGAATGTGAGTTAGTCTTTGGAGGACATGTCTTATTTTTTTTTCTCTATACTCCAAAGTTTAGACTTAAAGTAATTGCTCAAGAAACATTTGTTCATTATTGATGGTTGCGGTTATGCATCTCATTTTAATTGGGCATGTATTTAACCATATCTTTTTACTAGTGACATGTTAGACTGTATCATGCATAAAATCTGAAATATAACACATACATGGGAATTGTTAAATTCATTGGCATCCTGGTGTTTTATTAATTATGGATAAAGTTTTAGAAGAAATTTTTCAAATGGGAGTTATATTGGTCTGTGGGCTCAGGAAAATAAAAGACAATTGTCATACGTATTTTTTTGTCTCAAGATGATGGAAAGAGAAAAAATAACTCTCAACAAGAAAACATTACCCAAAGGCGAGAAGCCAAAAGAACAATAGTGGTTAAGATGCTAATAAAATAAACCTAAGCCTAAACTCTTTCTCTTACATTTACACAAAGGGGCAATGATAATTCCATTTTGTAATAACATCTATGGGAATTACACATGAAAATATTTTTTCTAGGCAATATTTCGACTTTCATGCTCTATAATCTATTTTTGAAACAATTTAATATCTGGCAACATCTGGATGGTCTACATGATCTGTATTTCATACTCAGAATGGAACATGTGGCAGCATGGAAAAATACACTGCCACTGGTGTTAAGAATTATTTTTTTATAGACTGTATTTATAATGTTCTCTTCTCCCCAAAGGAACAAAATTCAATAAGATAAAAATAAGAAATTGGGACAAGGAAAATAGGAGGAAATCCATATGATAACTCTGGGTTAACATATTTACCATGACCGAGCTTCTACTTTGGCTTTGAGTTTCCTAGAAGCCAGAGCAAAGGAATGGGAATGAAAAAGATGCAAGGTTCCTAGTAGCAGAAAGTTAAAATAAAAACAATTTCAGAAGGGATTTTCCTCAATCGCTACATTAAAAAAAAATTTTAAGTTATAAACATAAATGCCCATCCTTACCAGTTCCAACTATAGAGAACCCATCGATAAGTTCTAAAGCAGTGTTTTTCAAATTCTACTATGCATTGGCATCTCCTGTGGTGTCTATTAAAACACAGATTGCTGGGCTGTGTTCCCTGAGTTTCTGATTCAGTGTGGCCTGGGAATTTGCACTTCTAACAAATTCCCAGGTGATACTAATGCTGCTGGTCCAAGGACCACACTACTGAGAACCACTGCTCAAAAAGAAATTTATAAAGTGACTTAAAGGAAACACTGAGTAACCTATGGGGTAAAATGAGTTTCATAGAACATGCAACAGCTATTTTGGTAAGGAATATCCTTGAAAAGATCTTCAGTTAAAGCCAAGGGTACAACACCGTGAAAGGTAATTTTAAAACATGCTCAGTTAACATTGACCAACTGTGTAGATTTCCTATGCGCTAACTTATTTCAATGATAGACTTCAGGGTTCCTACATATTTCTAAATGCAAGTTATTTTCTTTTAATAAGGTTAGTTTTTAAGTGGGTTTTGGGTTGAAATTATACTTTCAAGTCTTCATATTTCTCTTATTTAAAAGTATAGAGGGTATCACCCAAAATGGAGGATTAGGGAATCTCAAAACTCCATCCCTTCACAAAAGCAATGGTAAGCAAGCAAAAACGGTCAGAATCAACTTTTTCTGAACTACGTTCTTATAAAACATACACCAACCAGGGGAATGCCTAGCAAAGAAAGGAGCTGCTGAATTTCATTAAGAGAGCACTGTGGTAATTTAATTTACCCACCTGGCATCTTCCATTCCCCAGTTCAGTGGCAGCCATGATGGCAGCAGTCTGCATTTTTGGTGCAGGTGCTGGTTCCAGAGGGAAAAATAGGAACATTTTTCTAAAAGAATTATGATCATGTGTTTTGACCAGCCTAGTGGCTCCCTGAAGAACTGGCTCAAGCACTTACCTGCCTCAGAGCTTCCCAAGGCTGAAGTGGCTTTTCCAGTGATGTGTGTCAAAGGTATTCAAAGGCAAATGTATTACCACAGCCATCTATGGCAAGCAATACACTACACAGACCAAAAAGCTTGGGAAGGAAGAGGCTGGGAAAGGAGGTACTTGTGGTAATAAGGGCTTTGCAAAGCTCCGGCTAAGTGCATGTAGAGGACTGGATGCATACTGAGAAAAGATCTGAGAAGCTCTCTGGCTGACATTTAGGCCCCACATGATCAGGAAGTAAGGCAAAGGCCGAGTTTTAAATGGTCTGACTGAGAGTTGAAGGAGTGTCCCAACACAGAACCAAAGCCACGAGATACTTTTTTTTTGTCACCAGGCATTTAAGGAAGTCTTACTAGACAGAGTTAAGATCAACTGTCTTAAATATGTGTAAGCAGCTAAAGGAAACCATGGACAAATAATTAAAGAAAACTAGGAAAATGATATTTCACCAAATAGAAAATATTAATGAAAAGAGAAATTATTAAAAGAGAGAGAGAGAGAGAATCAAATAGAAATTTTTGGAGCCAAAAAGTACAATAACTTAAATGAAATATTAACTAGAAGGGTTTAATTGCAGATTTGAGCAGGCAGAAGAAAGGATTGGTGAATTTGTAGATAGGTCAATTGAGATTATCCAGTCTGAGGAGCAGAAAGAAAAAAGAGTGAAGACAAATGAATAAAGTCTAAAATATATGTGGGACTCCATTAAGTGTACCAACATAGACATAATGGGAGTTTGAGAAGATGAGGAGAGAGAGAAAGAATATTTGAAGAAATAATGTTCACAAACTTTAATGAAATACATAAATCCATATATTCATGAAGCTCAACTAACTCCAAATAGAATAAATTCAAATAAATCCACACTGGGACATGTAATCAAATTGTCAAAAGCTAAAGACAAGGAGAGAATTTTGAAAGCACTAAGAGAGAAGTAACTTGTCATGTACAAGCAATCCTCAATAAAAATACCTGATGATTTCTCATCAGAAACCCTGGTGGCCAGAAGGCAGTAAGATGATATATTTAAAGGGCTGAAAGAAAGGATAAAAGTTTTTACCAAGAATTCTATATCTGGCCAAAATATCTTTTAAAAATGAAGGAGAAATTAAGACCTTTCTATGTTAACAAAAACTGAGGGAGTTCATTGCTAGTAGACCTGCCCTATGAGAAATTCTAAAGAAAGTCCTTTCAGTTGAGATGAAAGGACATTAGATAGTAAATCAAAACCATGTGAAGAAATGAAGAGCAATGGTCAAGATAACTTCATAGGTAAATATAAGAGCCAGCATTATTGTATTCTTGGTGTGTAATTCTTTTATGACTGTAAGCACATTAAAAAGGAAGAAATCTTAATAACCTAATTTTACACTTTAAGGAAGTAGAAACAGAAGAGCAAACTAAACCCAAAGCTAGCAAAAGGAAAGAAATTATAAAGACTAGAGTGGAGATAAATAAAATAGAGAATAGAAAAAAAACTATTGAAAAAGTCTGTGAAACCAAAAGCTGATCTAACAAATAACTGTTCATAATAATAATAATACAAAATATTGGATGATTATAGCTTATGATTAAGTGAAATGAGTGACAAGACTATTATAAGAGATGGGAGGGAAGAATTGGTAATAACCTTTTATAAGATACCTGCACTGCCCATGAAGCATTATAGTATTAGCTGAAATTTGGATTTAGATTAGTTGTAAATGTATATTGCAAAATCTAGGGCAACTACTAAAATTTTTTTTAAAAAAGAAATATAGTTAATATATTGAGGAGAAAAAATATCGTATAAAATGCTCAATTAAAACCAAAGAAGGCAGAAAAAGAGGGAAAGATAAAAAGAAACAAAGAACAAGTGCTTCTAATAGAAAAATGTTACAAAAATGGTAAATATTAATCCAACCATTTCAATATCACTTTAAATGTGAGTGTTCTAAATATATCAAATAAAAGAAACTGACAAGAGTGGATAAAATACTAGACCAAACTAGTATCTTGTGGTCACCAAGATGACCACATCCCGGTGATAAAACACACCATAACAAATTTAAAAGAATAAAAGTCATGCAAAGACCATAATGGAGTTAAACTAGAATTCAATAACAGAAAGAGAGTTGAATCCTCTCCCCACCAGATAGTTGGAGATTAAACAACACACTTCTTAATAACACTTGTCAAAGAAGAAGCCTCAAGAAATATAAAAATATTTGAACCAAATGAAAATGAAATTACAACTTGTCAAAATTTATGGGATGCAGAGAGAGCAGTGCTTAGAGGGGAATTTATAGAATCTAATGCATTCATTAGAAAAGAAGAAAGACCTGAAATCAATAATCAAAGGTTCTAATTTAGGAGACTAGATAAAGAAGAGCAATTTAAACCTAAAGCAACAGAAGGAAATACATTTTAAAAATTAGAGTAAAATCGATGAAACTGAAAATAGGAAAACAGAGAGAAAAATCAACAAAACCAAAAGCTGTTTTTTAAAAAATTAAATCAACAAAGTTGATATACCTCTTTCTAAGCAACCCAAGAAAAAAAGAGAATAAGCAAATTACTAATATCAGAAATCAAAGAGGATTGATTGAATGGACATTAAGAGGAAAATAAAGGAATATTATGAATGACTCTATGCCTACAAATTTGATAACTTAGATGAAATGGGTCAATTCTTTGAAAGACACAATCTACTAAAGGAGAAATACACAAAAGGAGAAATAAATAATGTGAGAAGTCCTATATGTATTAAAGCAATTGAATCAGTAATTTATAACCTTTTTAGTAGAAAAGAAAGCTCTGGGCCCAGATGACTTTGCCAATGAATTCTACCAAACATTTAAGGAAGCACCAAGATCAATCTCTACAGTCACTTCCAGAAAGTAAAAGCAGAAGAAACACTTCCTAACTCATTCCCTGAGGTCAGCATTACCCTAATACCAAAACCAGATGAAGGCATTACAAGAATGGAAAACTATAGACCAATATCTCTTGTGAACATTGCAAAAATTCCCAGTAAAATATTGTTGGCAAATCCAACAATATATATAAAGAATTATACATCACGTCCAAGTGGGATTTATTCCTGGTGTCCAAGGCTTGTTCAACTTTCAAAAATCAAAATTAATCCCTTGTATTTTCTATGTGACTTTTCTGTAACCTAAAGCTTCTTGGAAAATAAAATAAAAAAAAAAATTAGACACTGGGGGAACATATAGAAGAAATTGTCAATATACATAAAAGATAACAGATCTTATGGTGATGAAAGGCATAATGCAAAAATGTTTTAAACATATTTTTAATTATTTTTTATTTTTTGTTTAATTTTTAATTTTATTATTATTTTTTGTTGGCTTTGTGGAGAGGTTTTGGGTTGCAGAGGGGTTGTAGCTGTGGTAGGGGAGGAACACTGGTCTGGAGTGTTGGTGGCGGGGGGGCATGTAAGGGGGTGTCCCTGGGGCATGCCTCTATGGAGTGTGTGTGTTCATGTGGTCATGGAGTATTGTCTCAGTGGGTGGAGACCCACAGAATAACAGATGGAACATTGAATTCTCATCCTGGCAAGTACTGCTATATGCTGTCATAGAGTGGCAAGAATCTCTGGAGTACATGGGCAGTGTCTAGCAAAAGAGACTGGACCAAAGCACCAGGCCCTTGATATTGATGCTTGTACTTATGAATCTGGTTCTTGTGAAATCGAAACTTGGCCTAGTAATATATATTGCCTAAGAGTTACCTCATGAGGGCCCCCTTGTTGCTCAAATGTGGTCTCTCCTTAAGCCAAAATCGCGTGTAAATTCACTGCCTTTCCCCCGACGTGGGACATGACTCCCGGGGATGAGCCTCCCTGGCACCGAGGGATTACCAAGTGCCAACTAACTGCATTTGGAAAAAACCTAGACCAAAGGGGGAAAATACTGAATGCAAATGAGTTTTTACGGCTAACAGATTTCAAAGTGAGTCAGGAGATCATTCCAGAGGTTACACTTATGCACATCTCAGGAGAATGTCACTGTCTGCCACAGTAAGCAGTTCCTCAGGCAGGGTGCTCCTGGGGGCTCTAGAGACATCTAGACACTGTAGGCAGGGCAGGTAACCCCAGGAAGTCGGCACTCCATCAGTGAGCCTTAACTTGGAATATATGATAACCCATCTCCCTCAGTGTATCAAGTTAGATTCATTTATAATTTTCCTATACATGGTTCTTCTTCCCATTTATTTGAATGCATAATTAGCACTCTACCCATTAAATATATGTCCCAGAGACTTAATCTTCTGGCTATTCATATGCCAGGTGAGTCCTGAATCCCAGCAGAGTTGCAGCCAACACCTACTCTCTAGTTCATCAGACTTACCCAGAACAACTAACAAAATGATGATGGACAATGCCTGTCCTAAGAAGCAGAGCATGTCTGTAACTGCCAGCAAGACAGTTTCATCCATCTGCTCCATGGGATCTAAGCCCCCTCTCAATTGGAAGCAGAGTGGGCATCACCATCCCCAAATCCTCAAGATAGAGGAACAATCACAAGGGGGGAATGCAACTATGGACTAAAGTAAACTTCTTATTATTCTGGTAATGGAAGAACTTATAATATTAATATAAAGACAGTGGTCAAAAGAAGTTCTGAGGGGAGGAAGAGGGAAGAATAGGAGTAACGTGGAGCATTTTTTGAGACATTGGAATCATTTTGCATGAAATTGCAATGAAGAATACAGGCCATTATACATCATGTCAAAACCTATGAAATTGTGTGGTGCAAAGAGTAAAACATTATGTAAACTGTAGACCATGCTTAGTAGCAGTGCTCCAATATGTGTTTATCAATTGTAACAAATGTACCACATTGATGAAAGATGTTGGTGGTGGGGGTGGAGTGGGGTAGAGGTGTGTGTGTGAGTCTTCTATATTTTTGATGTAACATTTATATGATCTAAAGCTCCTTTAAAAATAAAGAAAAAAAATTTAAAAAGAGGTAACCCACAAAGAAAATTTTAGAGCATTTCCATTTGGGGTCATAAAAAATCAATTAATGTAAGCCATCACATCAACAGGCTAAATAAGAAAAATCATATGAGCATATCAATAGATGCGGAAAAAGCATTTGACAAAATCCAACACCCATTCACAACAACAACAACAACAACAACAAACCTCTCAGCACACTCAGAATAGAGGGGAACTTCCTCAACTTGATGAAGAACATCTACATCTGTGTCATGTGTGTTGGTAGTTCATTTCTTTTTACTGCTGCATAATATTTCATACTGTGGATGCACTGCAGTTTGTTGAATCATTCACCTGTTTAGAACATTTAGAGGAAAGGAACCAGAAAACACCCAGGACAAGGCAGTGTTAGTGGGATTAAATTAGGGAATTATTTTTCCTGGAGACTCAAAAATATGACTGGCTTAGGTTCAGTAGGTTAGAGAGGGTGAGGGTTAGAGGAGAGGCAGGAGTCAGGGTGACTTTTGAAAGGGGTATGGGTGCTAGTGCCCCAGAGTAAAGCCCGCTATGATCTGATATTTGGTGGGGGGGGGAATAGTTCACCTGCTCACCTGTTGTGGGCTGGTTCACCTTAAAGTGAGGCCTGCCAGTTCACAAGCCCCATTTAGGAACCCAGGTTGCTGGCCAGCTCTCTTGTTCAGTGAAGTTGGTTGGGGAAACATACCTACTCTAAGCTCACTGCACCTATATTAATTGATAAAGCTCTGCATTCATGAATATATACATACCATCAAGGAATTTAGGAGAAATCAATAGTAGGGGCAGACCAAGATGAACAAATAGAACAATTGACTCTGGAAGACAGAAATAATTCAGGAAACAGAAGAAAACTCTAACAGTCTAATTGAATTTGTGACCATAAAAAAAAAAGGGGGGGGGGCTGCTTTAATAAAGGAGAAGAAACAGGAGAATTAGAGAATCTTTTAAATCAGTGTTTCTTGATTGGGGGTGACTTTGCCCCCTACCCCACCCCAGGGGACATTTGGCAGTGTCTGCAGACATTTCTGGTTGTGACCACTGGATGGAGGGTGCTACCGACATCGAGGGGGTGGAGGCCGGGGATAATGCTTGACATCCTACACTACAGAACGATAGCAGAGGACTCAGCCCCAAAGGATGATAGTACTGAAGTTAAGAAACCTTTTCCTAAGTTACAACTCTGATTGCCATAATGAAATGAATATTCTTTAAAATCTGAAAGAAAGTTTAAAAATAATTTCTCAGAATATAGAGAAAAAGGTAAAAAGAAAACATGGGAGAATAGTTGAAAGACGTAGAGGATCAATAAACTAGGGCCCAATTCCCAACTACCAGGAATTTCTCAGAGAGAGAACAGAAACAATGGAATTGAGGAAACAATCCAAGAAATAATAGGAGATACCTTTTCAGGGCTAAATAAAGACACCACGCACCAAACAGGATGAAAGAATGAAAACACAGAAGTAGATACAACCCAGTTAAATTTTAGGACACCAAGGAGAAAGAAACTCTTAAAATATTAAGGGAAGCTGGGTGAGAGGGATGTAGAAGCTCTCTGGACAACTTGTGAAATTTTTCTTCAAGTCTAAAATTAGTTCAAAATAAAAAATTTAAACACATTTCCAGTTTGGTTTCCAGTGTGCTCTTTATTATAATTAACTCCATGAGGAACATCCTTGTGGTTAAATCTTGACAGCAGACAGTCTGGTTATGGGTCATATAACTTTCATTAATCAATGCCATTTTATTCTTCATGCTTCAGGCTTACTAAGGAATTGGTGCCAAAACCCTCCTCCTTTCATACCCCCCTGGTTTTGTCATGGGAAGGAATCTCAGTGATTATCAAAGCAGAGAACTTTATTTTACAGATGAAGAAGCCAAATTGCACAAAACACAAGTTCCTAATCCAAGCGCATAGAGTCAGAAAGTCTGATTCTCAGATGGTGCGCATTCCAAACAGAACCTCTGTCCCAGCAGGCCTACTGTGTGCTGGAGTTTTGTCTGATGGCTTCTTTGTTTACTGGATAGTGCTCAAATTCATTGTCTTTTGTGAATATTTTCTGTGCTCTCTCAATAGTCTTTTTTTTTTTTTTTTCCAGTCGGAAGCAGGCTCTCAATCACTGAGCTACATCCACTCCCCAATGAGAGTTGGTTTTTTCATTTGTTTGTTTGTTTGTTTGTTTTTAGGAGGTGTCAGGGATGGAACCCGTGACCTTGTATGTGGGAATCAGGCGCTCAATCAGTTGAGCTACATTGGCTCCCAATAGTCCTTTGTTTTTACTTCTGAATGTCCTTGTAGTTTTTTTGGACATTATAATTACTAAAGTACATTGCAGTCTTGCTGTGATGACTTCTCATCTTTATATAGCATAACTTCACAAAGAAAATAGTGCTGAGTCTTACACTTAAGACTATTTAAGGAGATATGATCGTGAATAAGATAAATAAAATCCTTGCCTTCATGGAGTTTGCATTTTGGAGGGAGACAGGCAGTAAACAAATAGTAGCAGGCAGTTATAAATGCTACAGAGAAAATGACATTTGGGTAGAGGGCGATTAGCTTGCTGTTTTATATAGGGCAAGCAGGAAAGGCATGGCATCCAGAAATGCCATTCTCAGAGACAAAACCTATGGTCACCTTGTCACCTTCTTTGGGCTTCCTTATCACCAAAGAGTCAGAAATATACAATCATTTTTCATTACATTAGCCCTTTTAGTACTCCCATTGGGAAAGGTAATTGGACTCTGAGAATTCTAAAACCCTTTCCAGTGCTGGAAATCTATGACAAGAGACATTCTGCAGAGCAGCAGAGGTTCTTATCAGAAATATTGTGAAACTCAGCCCAAAGATTTTTAGATCAAAAATTACAATTCCTATGACAGTGTCTCCATAAACGTGTTCCTTTCAGCTCCCAGTGTGGTATGGTGTGTGTGTGTGGACACGTGTGTACATTAGTATCTAAGTGTGTGTGTGAGGTTGCCTGCGAACATTGGCTCACTGATTCCCATTGTTTCCCTGCTCATTTCTCACTCCACAGTCTTGGCTGATGAGGTCATAGGAAGAGAAGCAGGGGGAAGGAAGGGAGCAAAGGGCAGCTATGCAGCTACCTGATGATCCCCCAGGGCTTTAGTTGTTTTTTAGTTTCACAGTTTTAAAAAATGAGATGCAGGTATTCGCTTTTTGCCTCTTCCTCCTCTCTCCTTATCATGTGGTACCTTCTCCTTTTGGAAATTCTTACTTAAATTTAGGCAAAATATCATCCAGTAATGGGATCCTTGTGAAGGGCCAAAAAATTCTTCTTTTTAGAATCAAGTTTTGTAGAGTTCACTGCCTGGTATGGTTTCTCACATTGCCCTGTCAAATGAGAGTCTAACCTTGTGAGTCACCAGGCCCAAGGTACAGAACCACCCCTCCCGTCAACTTTTCAGCTCTGGCACTTGAAGGTGCTCCCGGCTCACCTTTCTCTGTAGAACTGCTGTCATCTCCGCCTTGGGCCCTCTCCCCTTTCTCAACACCAGGCTCATGGTTTGACAAAGGAACAATGATTAGATTTAGATTCAGTTTAGCAGATGGATGCCAAATCCTTTCAAAGATAAAAAGACAAGGACCTCCTTCCTGCTCTCCTTTTCCAAACTTCAGTTCTCACTTATTCCAGAAATGGAGATTTATTTGCTAATTCATTTATTCTTCAGCATATGTTTATTATGTGTCTCTTCCAGGCCAAATATTTTGCTTAAGCCCCAAGAAAACGTTGGTGAACAGGACGAAGTTCCTGCTTTCCCAAAGTGGACAAGAGCTTTGCAAAGGAGCCAGCGTTTCTCCGGCAATCCCAATGAAAGGGAAATGGCAGTGGTAAAAACCGGGGACCTTTATGAGAAGTGGACGTCTGGCCCCTGGGAATGTGCTCCTTTGTGCAGAGAAAATAACCATCAAATAACACATAACCATAGCTTTAAAAAGCATTCACGTGCATTTCAGCTTTGGGCCATGTGTGAACTGGTCTCCAAAGATGGCCCTAACTGATCAGCCCTTCCCTACATGTGCATGTTGTACTTGCTGACATTCCCTTGCCTTGAGTCTGAGCTGTGCCTGTGATTGATAGAATATGGCAGAAGTGATGTTTTGGGAATTCTGAGGCCAGGCATTAAGGATACATGAGGGGTTTCACATCATCCCTCTTGCAATGCTTGTTTTCTGAGCCCTGAGTTACTTGCAAGAAGCCTGGCTACCCTACGGGAGAGGCCCCGTGGATGGGATAGGCTCTGAGACTACAGTCAACATCCCACTTGAGTTCCAGATGACTCAGCCCCAGCTGTCATCTGACTGCAATGGAATGAAAGACCCAAGAAAGATCAGTAGAAGAACTGTCCAGCTAATCCCAGTCAACCCAAAGAACCATGAAAAATAATAAAATGGCTGTTGTTTTAAGCCACTAAAGTTTGGAGTGCCTTGTCACGCAGCAGCAGGTAACTGGAACAGGCTAGGGACTTCATTTTTCCACTACATGAGCTGTTCAGATGGAATTGTGTTTTGTAGTATTGTTCTGAAAACAACAATAGAAATGGTGCCAATGCTTTGTGCCAGATGCCAGTGGGCACCAGAACTCCATGGGACAGAGGAGGAGGATTCTAAGACTGCCCCTCAGCACAGGGAAGCACTTTATTGGCTGTAGAAATTAAAGCCATTTCCAGGATGGCACATATAAGAAGGCTGAGAAACCCCATCTGGTTTAAGGAGCACCTGGATAGAGTTGCCAGACAGTGCAGGATTACTGCTTCCAGTAGAGTGAGGGTGGGTGGGCAGGATACAATGCTAGACACAATACTTAGAGGACATTGTACAGAAATCAGTATACCCAAATAGATGTTAATAATAGTTGAACATTCTTTGCTGAGCTCAGCTGCTGCAAGGCATTTGGCTCCTAGCCTGGGACTTGTTTTTCTTTAGACTTTTCCCTCCATCCATTTTCATGTTTTGTCTCTTCATTGTTAGATTCTCTCAGTGCAAGAACTATGCATTCTTTTTGCTTCCTTTAAAACCGAATAGAATCATTCCTTCTTGGTGGAGTTTTGAGGTTTCAAGGGTGTTATGGGGTGTATTTAACCTGGAGATGCTCTACATGTGGTCCTTCATGCAGAGGAAATAACCACCAAAAAATACATAACCATAGCTTTAGAAAGCTTTCACCTGTGTAATAAAACTTTCAAGATAGGTGGCATCACTTATGTTCATGGAAGAGAAAGGCAGGTTTAGAGTGGTCTTGACTTTGCCAAAGGTCACACGAGTATTAAACGGGGAGTTGAAATCTGAACCCAGCTATTATTGGTTACTTAGATGGGCACTACAGAGAGGGTAATGCTTTTGAGTCCTTATTAGTGGTGCTTTACATATGACTAAGTGCCAAAGGTGGAGTGGTCAGAGGAGTAGGTAGACCTAGGAACATTCCAAAGAGATCTAATTTGAAGTACATGTAAACTTGGGCTTGGGCAGAAGGCAGTCAAAGACAGAGGGAATAGATAAGTAGAGTTAGGAAAGCTTGTGATAGATTTGAGAATGCATGAGGCATGAGTTTCCAGTATTTCCTCAGTATTATCCTCACTTGTTCTCACATTAACCTTGCAAGCCAATGGAGATAATTGAAGTCAGCTTTCTCTTTCTCTTTTTTTCTCTTTTTCCTCCCCTGCCTCATGAGTATGTGTGTTTGTGTGTGTGTGTGTGTGCCTTTATTACATCCATTCATATATATGCAATATACCCCTATTTATATATATGCAACATGTATGTCCAGATCTCCAATTGCTGTGAATATTGGCTGCCAAGGGTTCATGGCTGGCTTTTATCTCTGAAGTAGTTCCCTCACTTGAGGTTAGCCTCTTCACCCAGGAGTACTTTCCCCTTCCCTATCCTGCTTCACCTGTCTTATGGGTTTGTTCTGAAGAGCACTCCCTCAATTTATCACATGTCTCTGATTTCCTGTCTTAGGCTCTGCTTTTACAGAAACTGACCTATATATGCATACACATTAATACATCCATCCATACAGTCATACATCCATACATTCATACATACATTCACACGTACTACACAAAAACAAACATACATCTAATGACTCTATTTTGCAGATAATAAAATTGAAGCTTCTGAAAGTAAGGTAACCAAGTTCACTTGATGCATTTATTCTGAAGTCACAACCCTTCTTTCTGAACTAGATTGTCTGTAGTATATACCTGTGGCTTATTAGGGTGTGGGCTTTTAGGGGTTGATTTTATATGGGAGAACCTGCAGTTTGCTTTTTTCAGTCCTGCTAGGTTTGTTGTAAGTCATCTCACTCCGGCTGATTTCAGTGAGAAGGGTGAACATAGGTAACTTAACTAGAAGATGGGTCAGAATTTTAAGTAAACTTTCCTCTGCAGAGTGAAGTGAGAAATATGCTGAAGAGATGTTATCTCCAAGGTCAAACCTCTCTCAACTTGCAATGCATGGAAATTGTGGAATGGGGCTGTCGGAAATTTTACACATTCATAAATATTGATAGGCTGACAAAGAATTTTCACTTTGAGATGTCTGACTCTGATTATTTCTGAAACGTAAAAACCTTTTAATTCTCCCCTTAGGCCAAAGATCAAGCTTTGCCTGTCGTCTTTTAGATAAGGCATCTGACTGTTAGATGTAATCCAGATTTGGATGCATTTCTGCCCAGGGAAGCTAACCATTCAGCTGTCAAAGGAATGAGAAAGCTGGCTTTTACTCAGAACCTCCTTGTTTATTTTGCTGTGTATTTCTCAGGCAAACCCCGCGGGAGCACTCTGTGCTCTGCCCAGGAGTCTCCCACCTTGGGAGGAGCGGTGGGTGGGACTCTCCTGAGTAACCCCTTGATTTTCAAATACAGCCCTGATGTAGCTTCTCCCTGCACTTAGAACAAAATCCACACCTGTTACCATGGCCTACAAGGCCTTACAGTCTTTATCTTCCCTTCTCTCGTTTACCTAGCATTTTCCGTGCTCACTACTCCAGGCACAAGGGCCCTTCATTCCCCCAAACACCCCAGTTCATTTCCTGTTTTGGTGTCTTTGGTCATTCGGATCCATCTTGGGATGCTCTCGTCTCAGATACACTCTTACCCTCAGTTGAATAGCCTCACAGAGGCTATTCCTGACCGTTCTGGCTCCCCAGTGTTAGTTTATGTAATAGTGCTTTGTTTTTTGTTTTCCTTCAGGAGTTCTGTCATAAAATGTAAATATTTATCGGCTTCTTTAATGGTTTTTCATGACTGTAGGGACCATGTCTGTCTTGTTTCTATTGTCTGTTTCTCCTTTCCTGCTTACTTCTCGGTTATTTGGACATATTTTGATTTATGTACTGTGGTTTTGACTATATATCTTTGTAAAGTATTTTAGTCATTGCTTTAGGGGTTATAATATACATACTTAACTTTTTACTATCTACTTAAAATCATTATTTTACCGTTTCCAGTGGAATGTAAACAACTTTCCACCATTTGAATCTCATTATTCTCCCCCTTTATGTTATAATTGTCTCATATCATTGACATATATTCAAAAACAATGCTTTAATTTTTGCTTTACACTTTCAAATGTATTTAAGGAACTCAAGAGGGAGAAAGTGTCTATTATATTCACTCTTTCCTTTTCACTCTTTCCCTTGCTCTTTCTTCATTACCAATATTCCAGATTTCTAGCTGATATCATTTCCCTTCTTTGTAAAGAACTTTCTTTAGCAGTTTGGTTAGGGCAAGTGTGTTATCAATGGTTTTGCTTAGTTTTTCTTCCCCTGAGAATATCTTTATTTCACCTTTATTCCTGAATGATATTTTTGATGGATATGTTGTGCCACTTCTTTCGGCCCCATGATGTCTGATGAGAAATCAGCAGTCATTTGAGGTGTTGTTCCTCTAAAGGTATCATTTTTCTTTGCTATTTCAAGATTTATTTTTTTGTCTTTGGCTTTCAGAACTTCGATTATGATGTGTCTTGGTGTGGGTTTCTTTTGATTTATCCAGTTTGAAGTTTACTCCTCGAATCTGTAGGTTTATGTCTTTCACCAAATTTTGGAAATTTCAAATATTCTTCAAATATTTTTTCAGCATTGCACTCTTTCTCCTTTTTCTTGGATTCAAGCCACATGAATGTTAGAACTTTGTTATTATCCCATGGGTCCCTGAGATTTTATCTCCCCCCCCCCCTTTTTTTTCCCAATCTATTTTCCCCTTGTTCAGATTGGTAATTTATAATGTTTCTATCTTCAAGTTCACTGACTCTTTCTTCTGTCTTTTTCATTCTGTTATCAAGTTTTAAATTTTAGTTTGGCTTTTCAGTTCTAAAATTATTTGGTTCTTCTTTATATCTTCTATTTCTTTGTTGAGGCCTTCTGTTTTTTCCTTTGGTTTCAAAAATATTTATAGTTGTCTGACCAAGCATTTTTATATTAGCTTTTAAAAAGTCTTTGTCAGATAATTTCAACATCAGTATTATCTCAGTATTGGTGTCTGTCAATCTTCTATCTCATATGAGTTCAGATTTTCCTGGTTTTTCATAAGCTGAGTAATTTTGGATTGTATCCTAAGCATTGATATGTTAAGAGATTCTGGGTCTTTCTAAAACCCTGTGGAGAATGTTGATGTTTTCGTTTTAGTAGGTGGTTGAACTGGTTATTGGCAGGCTTTAAATTCAATCCCACCTTCACTTGGCTATGATTCCAATGTCAGTTCAGTTTTCAAAGCCTATTCAGTGATATTTTCATCAGTCCTGCATGTGCTCCACTTAGTGGCTAGTCTGGGTGCTGGAACATGGTTTTCTGTTAGCTCATTGCTCAATATATTTGGTATACTGAATAGGGTCAGATCCATGCACACCCTGTAAGAGGTGTAAGCATAAAGTTTTATAAACCACTCTAGGAATTTAATATCACCATATTCAAGGAAGTCAACTGTTTGCAACTTGCAACTATAGGCTGACTTTTTGTTTCTTTCCCAACAACATAGGTTTACTGTATCGAATAATTCTATCTCAGTGGCATCCATATACTTTACCTATTAATGGACTAGCACAATGTTGAATCTCTCTCACAGATTGCTTGAGATGTTAGACAAATTTATAGAACACATTGTCCTTGATACAGGTGAAGGAATTGGATGACAAGCTTGTTTTGGAAACG
>JAQZBX010040308.1:6583-22819 GCA_029593785.1 Cabassous unicinctus | reverse complement strand
TCATTGGCCCCCTGGTGGTTAGTTTGGGGAACTGAGAACGCAAATTTTTCTTTGTCTGCCTCATGCAAAGGAATGGAGAAAAAACAATCTTGTATGTCTAGTATGACAAGGTAATAATCCATGGGCACTGCGGATGGATGAGGGAGACCTGGCTGGGGTGTACCCATGGGTTTGATGTGAGCGTTAATTGCTCTCAGGTTATGAAGGAGGCGAAAAGTATTTTTGTTCCTTTTTTGAATTACAAAAACAGGGGAGTTCCAAGGGCTGAAAACTTGGCGGGAGACTTGTGGAGGAGGGCTGTTTTAATCGGTTACTCGCAGCAGGGGCCCAGTCAGGCGCAGTCACCTTATCCAGGCTGAGTGAGCAGAGGCGTTGTCACCTCTTGCAGCACTTTCTGCTACTGAGGCCAACCAAGTGCCTTATATTCCACAACAAATGAAGAGACTTAACACTAAGCCAACCAATAATAAAATCTTAGGCAAGAAGGAGAAACTGGACTTCAGTGTTACACCTCAAAACAATAAATGCCCAGCAGCAAAAAATCACAAGCCATACTAAGAATCTGGAAAATATGGATCAAGGTAACAAATTAAAACAATGAAGGAGACATAAATTTTGGAATAAATAATTAAAGAATTCCAAGTAAATTTCCTAAATCAATTGAAGGAGATGAAAGAAAATATAGATAGAAATAAACTGCTAGTGGATATAGAGATAAAGGCTAATAATATGACCATATTTGGGGAAAAAGAAGAATTAGAAACATTTAAAATACTTAGAAATTATGGGGATGAAAGGCACAATAATGGAGATTAAAAATATTCTAAAATGCATACAACTGCAGATGTGAACAGTCAGAAGGTAGAATTAGCAAACTAGAAGACAGGGCAATCAAAATCATTCAGTCAGAACAGATAGAAGAAAGTCTAGAAACTGCTGAGCAGTGTCTCAGTGACTTGAGTGACAGCATGAAGCATAAATATATGTATCATCAGAGTGAAGGAAATGATACGGGAAAAGGGGCAGGAAGAATATTTGAAGAAATATTGGCCATATATTCCACAACTCTTATGAACATCATAAATATACATGTCCAAGAAGGGTGATGTAAAACAAACAGAATAAAACCTAAATGACCCAACTTTGGGACATACATTAATCAGTATATCAAGTGCCAAAGATAAAAAGAAATTTATGAAAGCAGCAACAGAGAGACAATTTATCACATACAAGCGATCTTCAATAGTACTTAATGCCACTTTCTCATCATAAATCATTGTGGTGAGAAGGCAGTAGTATGATGTATTTAAGGTACTGAAAAAGAAAAATTGCAAGTTAACATTTATTCATCCAGCAAAACTCGACTTCCAAAATAAGGAGAGTTCAAACTGTTCAAAGATAAAAAGTAACTGACTTTGTTCATCACAGAAAGATCAGTTCTACAAGAATTACTAAAGTGTCAAAAAGAAAAGGCAGGACAGAGTGGCTTGGAGCCATGAGAAGTGAAAATCATCTGTGAAAGTAACTAAATCTGTAAATGCAAAACACAATATTACTGTGTCCTTAATATTTAAATCCACTCTTTAATTTGTACAAGAGTCAGAATACAATTGAATAAGAAAAAGTAATATACCCTGATAATGGTCACACAACATATAATGAGGTAATGTGGAACAAAAACAACATAAAGAAGAGATACATCATCAACCTTTTGTTAGTTGTCTTGGGCGTGTTCAGTGAAATGGAGAGTAGGTGTTGCAACTCTGCGAGATTCAGGGCTCAACTGGTTTATGAACAGACCAAAGATTTAAGCCTCTGGGACATATATTTAATGAGTATAATGCTAAATATAGGTTCAAATAAAAGGTGCAAACAAGCCATATGTAGGGAAATTATAAATGAGTCTAACTCTGTTACATTGGGGAGCAAATATTCCAAAGTTAAGAATGACTGACAGGGTGTTGAATTCTTGCGATAGTCTGCCCTGCCTATAATGTCCAATGTCTCTAGAGCCCTCAGGATGATGATGATGGACAATACCCACCCGAAAAAACAGAGTATCCACAACTTCAAGCAAGACAGTTCTATGCATCTGACCCATGGGATCTAAGCTCCCTCTCAATCAGAAACAGAGTGGGCAACACCATTCCAAAATACTCAAGATTGAGGAATGAACAAACATAAGTGGGTATTGCAACTATGGTCCAAGTAGGTTTATTATTCTAGCAATGGAAGAATTTGTATCAGTGATATAAATGCAGTGCCCACCAGAGGTTCTGAGGGGACTGAGAGGGAAGAATAGGGGTAACATGGGCATTTTGGGGATACTGGAATCATCCTGCATGACATTGCAATGACAGAGAGAGGCTATTAGAAATTTTGTCAAAATCTATAATACTGTGTGGTACAAAGTATAAATTCTAATGTAAATTATAGACCATAGATAGTAACAATGCTTCAATATATGTGTTCATCAAATGTAACAAATGTACCATACTAATGAGAGATGTTGTTAATGTGTGCAAATGGGTGGGGGGGTATATAGGAATCCCCTATAATTTGATGCAACATTCATGTAATTTATAGTTTTTTTAAATATAAAAAATAAAAAAATGAAGAGATACAGAAGAATCTGTGAGCAAATCATGTGTATGCTATTTGAGTTAAGTTTAACTTTTCAAATTAATAGACTATAGATATGTTGTGTAATACAACCTGGGTAAACACAGAGAAAGGATTTTATAAATATTCAGAAATGAATATGAGAAAGAGATTAAACAGATACATCACAAAATATCAACTTTACAAGAAAGGAGGATTCAATAAAAGAAAATTGAATTTTGAAAAATCACATATAAAAACCAAAAGACAAAAGGGCTGATGTAATTAACACCTTTACAGTAATAACACTGAATAGTAATGGATTAAATTTCCCAATCAAAAGATGCAGATAGGCAGAATGGATAAAAAAGCATGATCCAATTATACGTTGTTTACAATAGACTCACCTTAGATCCAAAGACACAAATAAGTTGAAAGTGAAATGATGGGAAAAGATAATCCAGATAAATAGTAGCCAAATGAGAGCTAGGGTAACAGTACTGATTTCAAACAAAATAGAATTTAAGTCAAAAGCTGATACAGGGACATAGAAGGACACTATATATTAATAGAGGGTCAATCCACAAGGAAGAAATAACAATCATAAATATTTATGTACCCATCATGGTGCTCCAACTATATGAGGCAAACACTGGCCAAACTGAAAAGGAATAGGCACCTATACAATAGCAGTTGGAGAAGTCAGTAAACCACTTTGATCAATAGGTAGAACATCTAGATAGAAGATCAGTAAGAAAACACAGAATTGAATAATATGATAAACAAATAGACCTAAGATACATATACAGAATATTGTACCCTAACCAAAGGGAAATTGACAGCCCTTAATGCTTGTATTAAAAACTGAGGAGGAGCTAAAATTAAAGTCTTAACTAAACATCTGGAGGACTAGAAAATGAACATCAATATAAGTTCAAAATAAGCAGAAGGAAAGAAATAACAAAGATTACAGCAGAGTTCAATGAAATAGAGAATTTAAAAAAAAAAGAGCGGGCATTAACTAAACCAAAATTTGGGCCTTTAAAAGATCAGTAACACTCACAAAATTTTAGATAGATTAACAAAGGAAAATGGAGACAAATTGTAAATAAATAAATCAGAAATGGGATAAGGAGCCTTACTACTCAACCCACAGAAATATAAAGATCAGAAGAGGATATTGTGAACCACTCCAAGGTAACAAATTAGATAACCTAGATGAAATAGGCAAATTCCCAGAAACACATGAACATACACTAACTCTAGAAGAAATAGAAGATCTCAACAGACCAATTACAAGTAAAGATATTGACCTATTATTTAATATCTCCCTAAAATAAAAGCCCAGAACCAGATTACTTCACAGATAACTCTACCAATCATTTCTAGATGAATCAATACCAATCCTTCTTAAACTCTTTCAAAAATTTGAAGTAGAGGGGACACTACTTCACTCATTCTATAAGGCTAAAATCACCCTAATATCAAAGCCAGAAAAAAAATACCACAAGAAAATTACAGACCAATTGCTCTTACAAATAGAGATGCAAAAATCCTCGACAAAATACTAGCAATGTTAATCAAGGAGCTCATGATCAAGTGGGATTTATCCTAAGTATGAAATGGCGGTTCCACACAAGAAAATCAATTAATGTAATATACCATATTAACAAAATGAAGAGAAAAAACCCACTTGATTGTTTCAATTGACATAGAAGAGGCATGTGACAATATCCAGCATTTTTCCTTGAGAAAAACACTTAGAAAAATAGGAATGGAAATTTCCTCAACACGATATAGGGTATATATGAAAAACCCATTGATAACATTATACTCAATGGTCGATGCCTGAAAGCTTTCCCTCTAAGATCTGAAATAAGGCAAGAATTCCCACAGTCACCACTGATATTCAACTTATTCTGGAAATTCTAGCCAGATAAATTAGGTTAGAAAAGAAATAAAACACATTCAACTTGGAAAGAAAGAATGAAAACTTTCACTATTTGTAGATAACATGAACTTTTACATAGAAATCCCTAAAATATCTACAACAAAGTTACTAATAAACAAATTCAGCAAAGTGGTGAGGTAGAATATTACCTCGTAAATATTAGTAGTGTTTCTATACATTATTAATGAGAATTCTGAAGAAGAAATCAAGAAAAAAATTCATTTCAATAGCATCTAGAAGAATCAAATATCTAAAACTATATCTAAAAAAGAAGTAGAAGAAGATGGAGGCAAGCATGTTCAGGAACATGTGCTAAGCAATTGATTCTTAGTCTTTATACTGAAAGCACAGGGCCAAAAGATTAAAAAAAAACAAAAGCAGAGAAATTGGACTCCTACCAAATTAAAAACTTTTTTTCATTATGCTAAGATTGGTAATTTATTTTCCATAAAGAAGATGACATTTCATAGCTGCATATTTTTAACTTCTCCCTGGCAAATTTTATGCTTTTTTAAAAAAACCAAATTAATTTTATTAATATATAGTAATAAAGTATAAATCCATCCAAAGTGTAAAATCAATGGTATTTGGTGTAATCACATATTCATGCATTCCTCACTCCAATGATATTTAGAGGATTTTCATTATTCCAATAATGATAATAATAATAAACAAAAAACAAAACTCATCACCTCTCAATCTCTCTATGCTTCTCCTGCTGTACATAGCTGCTCTTATTTTCCCTTCTATCTAGTATATTTGTATTTGTATTTTGGAAAAACAGTTTTATATATGCAATATCGTCCATTTTTTACATGAGGTTTTACTATCTTATAGAGTCCCATGTTACCATTTTTAGCTTTCCTTCTAGTAATATGCATTACCTTAGACTTACATTTTCAACCAATATCTTTCCCATGTAGCAGCTCTGCTAGTCACAAACAGCATGATGTGCTCTCAACATTTCCATTCATTTCCAGAGATTTATAACCTTTTTACCAATTCTGCACAGATTAACCCTCAGCTTTCCATACTCTACCCTTCTTCTATTTTCTGGTGACCTATATTCTAATTATTAACTTCAACAGTTTACACAATATATTTCATTCATAACAGTATACTCATACAGTATGTGTCCTTCCGTGTCTGGCTTGATTCACTCAACAAAATGTCCCCCAGATTCATCCATGTTGTCATATGTTTCATGACATCATTTCTTCTTACTGCTGCATAATATTCCATCATGTGTATACACCACAATTTGTGTACCCATTCATCAGTTGATGGACACCTGGGTTGTTTCCAACTTTTGGCAATTGTGAATATCACCACTATGAATATGGATGTGCAGAAGTCTGTTCATGTCTCTTCTCTCAGTTCTTCTGGATATATACCTAGTAATGTTGCCACGTCACATGGCAAGTCTATATTCAAATTCCGTATCATCTACTAAACAGTCCTCCACTGTGGATGTATGTGGCAGTTTGATATTGTTTATGAATTCTGAAAATAGATATTGGATTATGTTTGTAAACTAGTCTGTCCCTCCAGGAATGTTAGATTATATTGGATTCAGAGGTTTCACTTACTTGATTAAATAATGATTAAGGCTTTGATTGGGCCACATCAGTAGTATGTTACATCCCCACTCCCTTGGTAGGCAGGAACTCACAGAGAAACCACACCACAGAGAAGGGAGTTTTGAGTTTTAAGCTGGAGCCCTGGAAGTGAACACACAGAAGAACACTGAGGAATAGAAATGGCTCCTTAGACACGGCGAGGCCCCAGAGAGAGAGACACAGCCATTTGCCTGATAGTCTACAGTTGGCCTTGTGGAGAGAGCACAGCAGGTGAGCCTGGAGAGAAACCGAGCCACAGGAAGAGAGGAAGCCCAAAAGCCCAAACTCTTGGCAGACATCAGACACATGGCAATAGACTTTGGTGAGGGAAGTAACTTATGCTTTACGGCCTGGTAACTGTAAGCTTCTACCCTTTATAAAAGCCAACAGTTTTCTGGTATTTTGCATCAGCACCCCTTTGGCTGACATACAATGTATCATTCTACATTTCCACCAAAAGTGAATAAGCAATCCTATCTCTCGACATCCTCCCCAACATACAATTTCCAACTTTTTAATAGTAGCCTGTCTAATAGGTGTGACATGATATCGCATTGCAGTTTTGGTTTACATTTCGCTAATCTCTAGTGATGTTGATCATTTGTTTCATGTGTTTCTTTGCCATTTATATTTCTTCTTTGGACATTTGTCTTTCCAAGTTTTTTGCCCATTTTTTAATCGGGTAATTTGTCTTTTTATTGTTGAGTGGCACAAAATTAAAAACTTTTGAGCCTCAAAGGACTTTACCATGAAAGTAAAATGACAACCTACAACATGGGCAAAAATATTTGGAAACCAATACCCAGAACATAAAAAGAAATCTTTCAACTTAACAAAAAGGTAAACAATGCAATTAAATAATGGGCAAAATACTTTTATCAGACATCTTTCCAAGGAAGATATAGTAATTGCAAGAAAGCACATGAAAAGTTCCTCAATATTAGTAGCAAATACCAATTCACACATTTTAGAATGGCTGCTATTTATAAACACCAGATAATTACAAGTGTTGGAGAGGATATGGAGAAATAGGAACATTCATTTATTGCTGGCAGCAGAGTAAATCACGCAGCTGCTGTGAAAACAGTTTGGCAGTTCTTCAAAAAGCTATTTATAGAGCCATAATGTAACTTGGTAATCCCACAACTAGGTACATATACAAAGAAATTGAAAGCAGGGGCTTGAACCCATATTTGTAAACTGATGTTCATAGTGGTATTATTCACAATTGCCAAAAGATGGAGGCAACCCAGTGTATATTAAGCAATGAAAGGATGAATAACATGTTGTATATACATACAATGGAATATTATTCAGCCATAAAAATGTATGATGTCCTGATACATTCGATTACACGGATGCACCTTGAAGATGTTATGTTGAGTAAAATAAGCCAGATACAAAATGACCAGTATTGCATGATCTGCAAAATTGGCCAAAGAAAAGAAATCATGACCAGATGGCTTCCCTGGTGAATTCTACTAAACATTTAGAGAAGTAGTAACATAAATTATTCCTAAACATTTTGAATAAATGGAAGAATAGAATTCTTCCTTCCTCATTCTGTGAAACCACAATCAACATAATTCAAAGCAAATTAAGACAGCACAAGAAAAGAAAATTACAGACCAGTTTACCTTATGAATATAGGTATAAAAACCCTTAACAAAATTTTATCAAATGGAATCCATAGCATTTTAAATGGATAAGATACCAAGTGGTATTTCCACATTATGCAATGGTGGTTCAAATTAAGTAAATCATAAACAGAAAGGTGGCCAAAAGAACACATGATCATCATAATTGATACAGAAGAGGTATTTGACAAAATAAAACAGCATTTCTTCATTAAAAAAAAAAAAAAAACACTCAGAAACCTAGCATACAAGGTATCTTCCTCAACATGATAAAGCCTTTTATGAAACAGTTATAGCTAACATTATATGCAATGGTGAAAGATAGAAAGTTTATTTCCTAATAAGCCAGAGATTAGAAAGTCTGCCCACTTCAAAAAGTGTTATTCACTATTGTACTAGAATTCTATTGAGAGCTATAAGGTAAAATAAGAAATAAAAGTCAAGCAAATTGAATAAGAGAAAGTGAAATTGTCTCAATTCACAACGATATGATCCTTTATATAGAAAATCTCAAAAATTCCATTAGAAAACTAGTAGCACTATAAAACAAATTCAGCAATGTTTTTGAATAGAAGATTAATACACAATTAAAATATGGGCAAACTATTTTAGCGGACTCCTCATCTATATATATAGATGGCACATAAGTATATAAAAGATGTGAATGTCATTTGTCATTAATGGGTTGGAAATTAAAATAATTACAGGATATCTACTAGGATGGCTAAAATCCAGAAATTACAATATTAATTGCTGGCTGGCATGAGGAGCAATGGGAATACACATAGGAAATGGGAAGTTAAGTCTTAAAATGTTCAAGGTCCCTCTCTGGAACAATGGAAATGTTTGTTAGTGGATGGTGGTGATTGTGGAACAACATTGTGGACAAAATTAACAATACTGAAAATTTATATCTTAATCTGGTTAAAAGGGGAAATGTTAGATTGCATATATGGTGTAGCAGTTTGGCAGTTTGATATAGTTAATGAATTCCAAAAATAGATATTGGATTATCCTTGTAAACTGGTCTGTTCATCTGGGCATGATTAAGTTATGATTAGGGATTTGATTGGACCACGTCAGTAGGGTGTTGAGCTCCCCCCCCCTTGGTGGATGGGGTCTCAAAGATAAAAGACATGGCAAAGGACAGAATTGGAGTTTTCAACTTGGAGTTTTTGCGTTAGAGTTCTGAAGCTCAGTTTTAATGTTGGAACCTGGGGAAGCAAGCACACAGAGGAGCTTGGTCATAAGGAAGGAGAGAAGGCTCTGGGAAGAGACGAGCTATTCGCCTGATAGTTTACAGCTGACCTTGTGGAGGAAACAGAGTTGCTGAGCCCAGAGAGAAACGGAGCCCCAGGAAGAGACGAACCCAAGAAGCCTGAACCCTGGCAAACGTCAGCAGCTGTCTTGCTCCAACTCGTGGCAACAGACTTTGGTGAAGGAAGAAATTATGCTTTATGTACTGGTAACTGTGGGCTTCTACCCCAAATAAATACCCTTTTATGAGTACCAACAGATTTGTGGTATTTTGCATCAGAACCCCTTTGGCTGACTAAAACATATGGTAACAGAATAAAATGTTTCTTTTTTAAGACATGTAGCAACACTACAAGGTGAACACTAAGATAATCCATGGACTATAGTTGGTAAAAGAGGAAATACAAATTACATTTATAAAATAATCTCTGAATGAGGAGGGATTATAAAACTTACATGAATGGAAGAGCTAAATAGTTAAATTTTATCAAGGCAATTCATTAAACTAGTATTTCTTTCCACATTGATTAGTGATGCACTACTGATTTTTATGGGAATTTATTTTGGGTAGTGAGATCTGCTCTACTGCTCTACCTATTGATTTTTTATACCAGGCTAAACTTGATAATTTGAAGTTCATCATATGTTTTAGATTATAGTCATATATAATGATTTATTATGCAATTACTACATAATTATATTGCATTATGCATATCCAAGCTATATGTATTATTGATTGTTTTTCATAGAAAAATTTAGAATTTCAGAAAAAAGTTAGAATTATTTTGTGAAGTTCTCAAAGAAGTCTTCCTCGAATGCTTATTAAACTCAGTAAAACTGCAGATTATATAGGCAACAACAGGTATATTTTAATTTAAATCTTCACCTCATCTCAGATACTAAATAAATGCCAGGAAGAATTGAGTGTCAAGTACAACAAATCCATTATCAAAAACCAAAATGAAGGAGAAAAAGAAGAGGAAGATGAAGAGATGATGAGGAAAAAAAAAAGATAAAGGAATATTGGTTAATAGATTCACATTAAAGAAATAATTTTTTTAAGCATGTAAGAAATCACTTCAGAGAATATCAGTAACTGGGTATATAAAATCATAAAAATTATCAATCTTTACCACAAACAAGTATTAATAGACTACAAATACTCTAAAAATTACTTGCCACAATATTTTAATTTATTTTCTCTGTGAATAGTGGTACAAAAAATTTGGAAAATTAGTGAATCTCAAAGGGAAAATGAGCAGAAGAAATAAAAATGGTCAATGAAATTATAAAAATAGGCAAACTACATTACTATTGAAAATATATAAAATAAAACAAAAGTGCTTTCATTAATAGCTTTTAAAATGTTTACTGAGTGTACACTATCAATCATGTGCTATACTACATTCATTAATATGTATCATGGTTAATGCTTTCAGGAAATTTAACCTTAGTCATCTTAAGTTATGAGGGAAACACTGGTTAAGGAGATTGCTAAGCTAACTTTATAAAGTTCAGGCTAGTTTCAACTTGCAGGTTATAGTAAAATACAAGAGGAGAGGGATAAGCTGGGAACTGAATTCCTGGGTGCAATGAAACCAGAAATTGATGGTTTAGAAAATCTGAGCTTCTGGAAAGGGAGCCCCAAGAGAATAGTCCTCCATGTAAAGGTTTAACTAAATATTGATCCAATCAGCCTTTTAAGTCAAGTCAGGATTGGAGGTGCACTTATCCAGGAAAGCTCTAGGGAAAGTTCTACTGTCTGATGGTTTGGAACCCTGTGTACTACTTGTAAAATTGACAAGTTCGTTGTGAAACTTGTATGAATGGGACCACTGACAGTCTGTACTAAAAGGGACAGATTGAAGGAAAAATGACTTCAAGGGAAGAACCATGGAAGCTGATGTCTGAGTGGCAATATATTCTCAGGCTAAGAGAGCAGGCCCATCTATGTGTGTGAAAAGGGTAATCTGCCTTCCACCCCACTGTTCAGGAACAGATCTATCATCCATTTTTCTCAGAGGGTGGAGCCTCTTCCACAGGGATGTGGATAACCTGGCCACCATTCTGATGCTTG
Organism: Cabassous unicinctus; assembly: GCA_029593785.1. Taxonomy (NCBI): domain Eukaryota; kingdom Metazoa; phylum Chordata; class Mammalia; order Cingulata; family Chlamyphoridae; genus Cabassous; species Cabassous unicinctus. The sequence goes on along the minus strand of JAQZBX010040308.1, from coordinate 11,677 downwards.
AAGAGGGTGAGGCCTTCACACCAGTGTTTGCTGAGTGCATGACCATTGCACAAGTAGTTGGATGCTCCATTAGGTTTGGAGGACAAAACACCATTCTCAAGATGACTCTCAGACCTTGAAATCTAAAGGCGCATACCCTCTTTGTTTCAGAACTGTTTTGGACTCCTGTTTCCTTTCAATTTTTCTATATGGGAATGGAAATATTTATCCCATGACTCTCTCTTCATTGCATACTTGAAGGAGATAACTTGTTCTCTAGGTTTTACAGATCCATAGACACTGGGGAATTGTGCCCTAGAATAGAAACACCTGTAACTGATTTTTACAAGACTTGTTACATAGTATTGTAAATGTTTTAAGGTTTTTGGGATATTGTGACATAATGAATGCATTTTGTATATAGAAAGAACATGTATTTTTGTAGTCTAGAACCTGGAGTATGGTGGTTTTAAACCGTGTGTACCCTAGAAAAATATGGTTTTAAATCTAATCCATCCCTGCAGGTGTGAACCCATTTTAAGTAGGTCCTTTTGATAAGATTATTTCAATTAAGTTGTGGTCTATCTCATCCAGGATGTGTCATAGTCCAATAATGAAATCCTTTATAAATGGAATGAATACAGAGAAAATGAAAGAAAACCATGGAAGTAAGAAGCTGGAAACAAAACCCGGAAGAGAAGGGAGAGGTTAGCAGACACTGTCTTGTGTCTTGCCACTTGCCATGTGGCAAAAGAGCCAAGAATTCCCAGCAGCTTTTGTTCAGGAAGAAAGCATCACCTTTTTGGTGACTTGATTTGGATATTTTCCTGGCCTCATAACCATAATTAAATACATTTCCATTGTTCAACCTGACCCATCTCATGGTATTTGTTTCAGAAGCCCAGGAAAATAAACACACTCTAATGATAAATACATAGACAGAAATAAATGTCACTATTATTGTATTCTTCCTGCTGTGTAAATTCACTTTTTATTTTTCACATGATCAAAATTACAAATGCATAAATTATAATCACAATTCTATGATATTGGGCACAGAACAGATATATGTAATCTGTGTAAAAAGCAACATAAAACGGGAACAGAAGGTTATAGATTTAGAGATTTTGTCTCCTACTGAAGTTAATTAAGCATCATTTCAAGCTAGATTTTTATAGATTTCACATGTAAATATAAACTGTATAGGAACTATAAAGTAAATATCTAAAAACTATACAGAGGAGGACAGTAGAAAGAAATCACAGTTTCACGAAAAAGATAAACTAAACACAAAAGAAGGCATTAATAGAAGAAACAAAAGCAGTTTAAGACATATAAAAACAAATGGCAAAATATCTGAAGTAAGTCCTGCCCTATCAGCGATTACTTGGATTGCAAATAGATTAAAATATCCACTCAAAAGACAGAGATTGGAAAAGTGGACAAATACCATTATCACCTACATGCTGCTTATAGAGTATCACATTAGACCTAAAGGTACAAAATGTGATAAGAAGGGAAAAAATATTCCTCACAAATAGTAAACAAAAGAGAGCAGGGGTGATTATACTAATATCGTACAAAAGAGCCTATAAGCCAAAACCTGTGACAAGGGATAAGAGAGGATTTCATATATTAATAAAATCATTTCAAGAAGATTTAACAATTATAAACATGTATGCCTCCAATAACAGAGTCCCAAAATTCATGAAGAAATATTGACAGATTTGAAAGGGGATAATTTCACAGTAATAATTGTTCTGCAAAAATAGTTGGATACACAAAGACTACATTTTCAATAATGGACAGAAGTGAAAAGAGACAGTTCTAAAATAACAATTGTTCTACAATACTTTTGGAAATTGCAGGTTTGAGCCCTTTGTGGACCCCAGAAAATCTTGTTCTTAAAGCAAACCCATTACTGTGCCTGTAAATCCATTGTAGATGGGAACTTTTGATTAGATTTATTCAAGGGAACTTCCTTTTCATTAGATCACTTCAGGTAAGAGTTTTTTTATTAGAGTGTGGGACCCAGAGTGGATCTTAATTCTCTTATTGGAGTCCTTTATAAAAGGAAGAATAGAAAACTGTATAAACAGGAAAAAAAGCCTCAGATATAGAAAGTATCCGGGAGAGATGAGCCCTCATTGCCATTATGCCCTGCTACTGGCCTGATTGCCCACAGATGAGCTCAGGGAGAAAGTGAGTCTGCAGGAGAAGGCAGAGACCTGCAGATCTACCATTGTACCTTGCTACAGTCATCACTGATTATGCATTGATTAGGACATTTTCCATAGCCTTAGAACTGTAAGGTTTTAACCTAATAAATTCCCATTGTAAAAGCCAAACGATTTCTGGACGTAGCAGCTTTTAGCAAATGGAAATAGTGAGCAATACATATGAGCATTAAATATACACTTCTTTAAAATTTTGTAGGTTTACAATTTTTCAAAGCAAACTTGGTGAAACCTGTCATTTATCCACATCTCTCTTGAGTCTCTACCCAATATCCCTGTGCACTACACACCTTATTTTCATGAAGGAATTTTCTTATAATGCTACTTTTACTTCTTCATGCTTTGTGTAGCAGAGCTTAGTGTTAAGAATATGGGTTCTGGTGCTAGATGCCTGGGTTGACTCCTGAGTTCCACCTTACAATTTCTGTACAAAACTAATACACTTTTCAATCCCTAAATTTCTTTTAAAAGTGGAGTTATTGGAAAGAAAAATATGATACTAAAGTAATTATTCATGTATGTTATGAAAAACAAAAATAAATAGAAAACATCTCTTACCTAGATTTCACAGATAAGGTTTTTGTTATAGCTTGTTCTTTGCCTTATGATATTATGACTTATAGAAATTCAAAATATAAGCCTTGTTCTCTAAAACATTTGGGATTAAAGAACGAAGCGCTAAGAGACTGCTATAGGTCAGTGTTAATTATAAGGCTCCTTACAGTGCAAAACATGTTTTCCATCAAATCTTAAAAGGAGTTAGTTGCAATGTCATCATTTTATTTCTGTGGGGATATTTGGTACCTAAAACATATATACCATGGGGCAACGAATAAAAATGATTTGTGGGCACTTAATCTTACCCAGTTTCTCTTGTATATGATAGTTTTCTTTTCTTTTGATATTTTCTGAATCCTCTCTTTATCTCTGATATTTGTCATTCTGAATAGTAGGTGTCTCAGGATAGATCTATTCATGATTGTTCTGTTTAGGGTGTGTTGTTCTTCTTGGATATTGATATTTATATCCATTATAAGGGTTGGGAAGTTTTCAGTCATTATTTTCTCCACTATTCTTTCTGCCACTTTTCCATTCTCTTCTTCTGGGACATTAAAATGAGAATGTTTTGTGTGTTTCACGTTGTCATTCAATTCCATGAGAATCTGTTCCATTTTTTCCATTCCCTTCTCTTTCTAGTCTCCTGTCTTTTCCATTTCAGATGTTCTGTCATTGAAATCACTAATTCTGTCTTCCAGCAATTCATATCTGCTTTTATGTCCCTCTAATGTATATGTAATCTCAACCATCATGACTTATCTTTTCAGGATATTTAGTTTGTTCTTTTAGCTAGCCCGTCTTTTCCTGTTTCTTATTAACAGTATGGGTTGTAATTTTTTGCTGATGTCTAGGCATCTGAATATGTTAGTGAATTTACTCTGATGGCTAATTTCTCTCTCTTGTCTATTGTTTTTATTTTCCACAACTCTTCTTTAATATTTGTTTCACTTATTCACAGTCTTTAAAATTGCCCAGCTTAAGTTTTCAAAATCAGGCCAGGGACTCACTAGTAGGGAGCAGATTTTCTCCCCAGGGTTCAATACAGAGTGTCATCAGTTTTTTTCCGTGCAATTGCCAGACCAGCCAGCAGATGCCTCTAGTCAGTGCACCTCTCAAAAAAGGTGTTGCAGTCTTGGCTTTCTTGTGTTCCTGTGTTGAATCTCCAGATTGGAGCATCAAAGCAGGTTCTGCTAGCCAACTTCACTGAAGAAAAGCACCCTGCCTTCCTTTCAGTTTTCTCTTGAAACAGTTGATAGGGAGGAAGATGTCTGATTTCCTCTCAGTTGGCTGTAGTAAGCCAGGTGTTTTACCAACCTTAATATCTTAGGGGTGGGGGAAGGGAGCCCCTCCTGGCCACCACAGGGGCTTGATAACTCATGTTTGCCATTTTGGCTTCTTCATCTCTCTGTCCCTCACCCTCCTGGGAGCGTATAAAACTGTCCTGGTCTGCTGAACTCCAAAGCAGGTCCCTCAGATAGCTTTTGGCTCTTTCTCAATTTTGTGTGTGTGTGTGTGTGTGTGTGTGAGAGAGAGAGAGAGAGCATTCAGCTCCGCCTGTAAGTGCCAACCTCTCATCAGAAATCAGGGAGGAGAGAAGAAAGTGGTATGATGTATTTAAGGAATGAAAGAGAAAAACTGCCAGCCAAAAAATCTGTATCTGGCAAAGCTGTCCTTCAAAAGTAAGAGTGAGTTCAAAATCTTCACAGACAAAAACTGGGAATAGGTTATAAAAAGACTAGATTTGAAAGAGATACTAAAGGGGGTACTTCAGTTTCAAAGGAAAATATAAGGGCAAGAAACATGGAGAAGAGTTTAGAAATGAACATTATTAGGAAGGGTAAACTAAAGGATAAGAAAACAGACAATAAAAAGATATGACAACAGACAGCCTAAGGACAAAATGGATGAGGTAAGTTGCCTTTACAGTGAAAACACTGAATGTTAATGGATTGAATGCCCCAATCAAAACACATAGAGTGATAAAATGGATTTTTAAAAAATGAGCTGTCTATATGTTGTTTACAAAAGACCCAGCTCAGATGTAAGGACACAACCAGGTTAAAAGTGAAAGATTGGAAAAAGCTATTCCATATAAATAGTAACCAAAAAAGAGCTGGAGTACACCAGATAAATGTAAAATAACAACATTATAGTATATGAACAATAATTATTCAGTGCAACTGGCAAATAGTTCCTGTGATCAGAATTCTGTAATTTTTTTCATACTAAATAAACTCTTGCTTTTAATTGAGGGGGACTGAAGAAGAGATATATTTTGTATTCTTTATTCTTCTTTGGCCCTTTCTTTTTTTTTTTTTAA
>JAQZBX010040307.1:0-22719 GCA_029593785.1 Cabassous unicinctus | reverse complement strand
AAATATTAATATATCACTAGTCACTACAGTCCATAGTTTTCTCTAGGTGTATTTTTGCCCAAATATCACCCTATTATTAACATCTTGTAATATCAGTGTACATTTTTTCTGATTCCTGGAAGAACATTCTTATATTTGTACTATTAACCACACTCATCATCCACAATAGTGTTTACTATGCTAAACAGTCCCAAGTTTCATCCTTTAGCTTTCCTTGTAGTGACATGCATGACTCTAAACCTAGCACTTTTCCAGGAAAACTGTCTGTACCTATCCCCCCCTCCAGCAGCGGGTTTGCATGCCTTTGGGATTTATTCATAGTAGCAGTCCCACTACTTTCCATTTTCTGGGCACCTGCACTATGCCCCACAGTCAGTAGACATCTCTCATAGTGTCCTCTCTGCAACCTTGCAAAGTTGGTAATATTTTCCCCAAATAAATGAGGGAGCTGAAGCTCAAAGAAATTGAAGTACCCAGAGTCATAAAGGAGGAACAAAGTATGGTGGAATTTGAAGTAATTTTGCAGGGTCTCTAGAGCCCTTGCTCTTGGCAAAACTGCTTCCCACAATGTACTGAAAAGAGAGTCTCATTTCCTGTCAACTTTGTGTCTTTCAATACCTAGTTTGTGTCCCGTTTCTTAGAGTGATACCTGAGCCTAACTAACATTCTTCCCTGCCCACCTCACCCTTCTACCCCCTGATCTGGAGCAGAATACAGAAATACACATAGCCGATGCCTCCAATTCTAATCCAAAACCACATGATTCTTTCTCTTTTTTCCTCCATTCCATAGTTATTATCTCCCTTTTCCCACAGTTGAGGATCTTGGTTCCCAATAATGTCAGTATATTTGCTTATTTTCTCAATCCTACAATTCAGTGTTTCAGAATCTCTATATCAATACCACTACCAAACAACAAACTGACTGCATCAAGCTGAATTCCTCGCAATTCTTTTATGCCCTAGGAATAGATCCCATTGAGGATGTACAGTTAGAGGACTATGCTCAAATCTTATTTAGATTGATTCTTATTTTTCTTCTGTGTGGTTATCAATTTCATATGCGGTTAGAATGATTTGTATTCAATTTTAGGGCCTTCCCTGTCCTTTCTGATTTAATTTTATGTTTAATTATATAAAACATAAACATGATTTAAAAGTCAAAACTATATATCCAAAGAAGTTTCATTTCCTCCAAGTCCCTTCCACTATGTTCCTGTCCCCTCTTGAAGACAGCCAGGTTACTTGAGTTCTGGCTTATCTGTCCTGCATTTCTTTTGGGGGAAAATTCTTATTTTCCTTTTTGCCCTTATATATATATATGTAATATGCAACTTGTGTATACATATATGTATATATATGTATATGTATTTAAAGATTTATTTATTTATTCTCCCCTGCTCCCATTGTTTTGCACTCGCTGTCTGCTCTCTGTGTCCATTTGCTGTGTGTTCTGTGTCTGCTTGTCTTCTCTTTAGGCGGCACCAGGAACCGATCCTGGGACCTTCTGGAGTGAGATAGAGGCGCTCAATCTCTTGTGCCACCTCAGCTCCCTGGTCTGCTGCAGCTCTTATTGTCTGTCCTCTGTGTCTCTTTTTGTTGAGTCATCTTGCCACACCAGCTCTCCACGCGGGCCAGCATCCTGTGCGGGCCAGGATGCCGTGCGGGCCAGCTTGCCTTTCACCAGGAGGCCCCGGGAGATGTGGTAGACTGGAGCCCAGTCCCTTGAGCCACTTCCGCTTCCCACATATGTATTTTTTACCTTGCTTTATTTTTCACTTAACAGCATATCCTGAGAATTTTTATCTACCAGTTCATAGAAATTTTCTTCATTCTTTTACTGCCTCGCAGAGTGGGTATTTCATTCAGCTATTCTCCTAGGTATTGGAATTTGGGTTATTTCTAGTAATTTACTATTATAAATCATAACTTCAGGAAATAAGTTTCTTTGTATTTCTTTTTTTGTATTCTTCAGAATAAATTCCTAGAAGCTGGGTTTCTGGGCCAATGGGAAAAGGCATATGTAGTTTATTAGATATTATCTACTAGTAATTTATGAGAGTATCCAATTCCTCAAAGCCTCATCAAAAATGTTACCAAATTTTTGACTTTTTGCCTATCAGATGCTGAGAAATTGTATCTATGTGCAGTTTTAACTTGTGTTTCTCTTATTGTAAGTGAAGTTAGACATCTTTTAATATATAAGGGGCATTTGTATATACATTTGTATATATTGTGTGCATGTATATATCTATATATTTTTGTGAACATTTTTGTCTCTTTTACCCATTTTCCTCTCAGGATTTTTTCGCTTTTTCTCCTGTGATTTTGAATATATATATAGTATTAGCCCTTTGTGTGTGATATATGTTGTGACTCTTTTATTCTAGTTTGATATTTTTGTTTTGACTTTACTTATAATTTTTTTTCATATATAATCTTTTTTTAAAATTTTTATTCAGTGTTTCCTTTTGAATCATAGTTGGAAACCTTTCCCCATACCCAACATGAAAGAATTGGCCCATGTTTTATTCCAGTAAATGTATGGTTTCATGTTTTACATTTAAATCTCTCCTCCATTTGGAGTTTATTATGTATGGTATCAGGGAGAAACATTTTAAATTGATCTTTTTTTTTTTTTCTTTAGGTACTAGGGCCGGGGATTGAACCAGGGACCTTGTATGTGGGAAGCTGGCACCCAACCACTGAGCCAATTGGCTCCCGAGTTGTTTTTTTTCAATTGCTTGAGCCACATCTGCTCCCTTAAATTAATCTTAAAGTTGGTACTTGCCTGCCTTGTGATTTCTTTTAGGAACTTGCTAAAATGTATGGCTTAAAACGCAAGTGCCGTGAGGACAAGGAACGCTTCCTTGATAACATAGTATGAGAACTACATGGAATACCTTCTCTTGCTGAAGGGTTCACGGCCCAGAGCAGCTCTTCAGAAGCGTCGGTCTTCAGTTGCCAGGGAGGCAGGCAAGCCAGGTTGAATTCCCAGTGCAGAGGGAGAGTGCTGAGATGGGTTTCTGGAAAGACAGACCAGGAGATCCAGCTATCAGAGACAGGCAGTAGAAACCCGTCCCTCTAGGAAGGGGCTCAAAATGCAGTGATAGAAAAGTCAGCCAGGGAGGAAACCCGGGCTGGTCATGGCTGCGCTCAGAGAAGGGAGAGTTTCCCCAGGCTGAGTGTGAGGGCCGGAAGGGAGGAGCGTCAGTGAATCGAGGTCCTGGTTCACCCAGAGGGCCCAAAGTGACCAAGATCAGGGTCTGGGTGGGAGCATGAAGAGCGTCATCAGCCGAGAAGAAGCGGGAGCCAGCGGCCAGGGTGCACCCCTGCCAGGACAGCTTATGTTCATTTGTGTTTTATGCTCTGGATCTAAAGTGTTGGATTTCACCCAGCATTTAAAGAGATCCGTGTTCTTCGAACTCGGGCCTGGGGAGAGAGAAAAAGCAGCCATCTGAGGGAGTTTTACGGAGAAGCCCCTTGAGCATTCAAAAATGTAATCACACAGAGCAAAACACAATTTACAAGGGTTTGGAGAGATTTCTGACACAGACCATGAAATCTGGCTTGCACAGACATCCATAAGTCAGGGGTATTGCTTGAAATAAAATGAACTAATTCTACTAAGTGAATTATTGCCAAATATGGGACCAAAGGAAGGTTATTACTTTGTTTTCATTAATGTGTAATTGCTGCCACTTTCCCCATCCTCTACTGCTCTCTTGGTGGCTGGACTCGCTAACACTGGGTTGCAGAGAGAACTCCAAGGTCATATGCTTCCTTGTAACCCAAGCAGGATTGCAAAGAAGCCCTGATCTCATATACACAACCTAGAAGAAGGTGCAACACAATGCTTTTCATGTTAAAATACCACCTGTCAATCAAAGCCAGGAGGACCTGGTAATTGGCAGGTTCAAACTCCCAGACTAAACTTAAGGGGTGGGAATGGGAGACCATGGTAGGCTCAGGGAGCACTCTGGAAAATGGGATAGAGTGAGAGAGCAGGCTATTCACACTCCCGAGGAAGAAGCAGGTGTAGCTTGAGTGTAGGAACCAGCTTGGCAGAGCCCTAGAGATAGGCCTTCAAATTCCAGCACACCTTGTTCCTTCCTTTGTGTCTCTGGGTGCCTCAATTTCTTTGAGCTTCAGGTCCCTCATTTGTGTGGGAAAATATCACCAACTTTGCAAGGTTGCGGAGAGGATCCTATGAGAGACATCTGGCAATTGTGGGGCATAGCGCAGGTGCCAGAAAATGGAAATTAGTGGGACTGCTACTATGAATAAATCCCAAAGGCATGCAAACCCGCTGCTGGAGGCGGGGATAGGTACAGACAGGTTTCCTGGAAAATCTGTACCACAAGTGCCTCGACCATTTCTAGCCTTTGAATCAGTCATGCCCCTACTTGGTGTTTATTTGGAGGAAATAGTAGAGATGTGCACAGAGAGTTATCGATAAGGATGTCCATTTTAGCATAATAAACAATTTGAAAATTGGCAACAATAAAAGTAAGGCTAAATTAAATTTGTTAAGCCTGGAGCATGAAATTCTAGTCAGATACAAAAAATAACTTAGGGAACAATAGCCTTCAAATTTATTTATCAGGGGAACTCAGAAAATTTATATGGAACCAAAACTCACAGATATCTATGAAGAAGGGTAGATAGAAATATAGATATAATCACAGGCATATTTATTTGCAACTCTATATGTCTTTGCTTGGTTAAGTAGAAAAATTATTTAAAGTGATAGAGACAAATGTAGAGGAACTCTTGTTAACATGCTGATAGCCTCATGTGACATTTGAGATAGTTTCTTACAAATATAAGTAAAATTGTCCTCTGTTTGTTCTACATGTTTGGCTTCTTAATAAACGTAACAACAGTCATTTTTTTTTAATCCCAATTTGACAGCTACAATTTGTAGATCTCTTTTCAATAGGCAACATTGAAACATTGCTGAACATTGATCCATTGCTGAGCAGAAACATTGCTGATTCTGGCTCTCACCAGATAGCTGTTTTGAATGGACTGCTCTGTGTTGCCATCAAAAGCATGAATGAGGCCGAGGATGCTGGATGGATATGCCTCAAGAATGTTTGTCTCAGTCCTTTATACTCTACCTTGATAGCAAATCAGGGCACCAGGCTGTAAAGTAGATGAGAAATGCCTTCTCTAAACAGACTTCTAATTGAACACTGTGTCTACACTTTTTATCATAGTTACTTTGATTGGAATCAGAGTGCCAGTGTAAAGAACATGTCTGGACCTTGCATAGGACTGTTTTTGATGAAATTTATTACACTAGTACATGTTATTCTGTGATAGTATGTTATAAATTCTAAGATTTAGTTTCATGAAGTTTGCCACTCTTGAGGAAATGGTAAACTACTTTTTACCAGACAATGAGAGGTATGCGTCATGCTGGATTTTCCTTTTCACCTTGGCCATTGGGAAGCTCAGAACTAGTGTTAGTGTCTAATTAAAATACGTATCTCTTTTTCTAATTATTTTGCTTTTTATATAATTTCTGATCTTGTGAAACTTTATTTTAGCTATTCTGATTATAGGCTGTTGTAATTTGAGAGCACTTCAATAAAGAAATGTCATAGACATGGTCAGGCAAAGCCTTCTCAGGTAGCTCGATGATAGAGACTAAGACCAAGGTCTTCAGCCTGGTACTTCCAGATATTGGGTATTTTCTGGAAAATAAGCCAGAAATAATTAGACTCTTGAAGACAACCTCAAGCTAACCAAACTCACAAGGGACTAATAGTGATTGCTAATATTCACGATAATAATAGCTACTATTTTTTGAAGGCCTGTTTTGTGAAATATACTTGCAAGCACCCAACCAGATGTTTTCTGGAACAATAAACTAGAATTCAGTAGTTTCTTGGGGTTAATCAGGCACGCAAAAGACCAACACTGTTTGCTAATATTCATGATAACCATCGCCTACTTTGTGTTCATACTTGCAAACAGCCAAGATAATCAGTATAGAATAGTGGTTAAGAGTTTAGTATTTAAACTTAGAGCTGGGTTAAAAATCCAGCTCTGGATTTTACTAAAAATCCAGCTCTGTCACTTACTAAGTGTTCAACTTTGGGCAAGTTCTTCCCCTTCTGTGCCTGCTTCCTTATCTGTCAAATGGAGATAATTATAGTACCTACCTCAGAAGAGTGTGGCAGGTGATGTATGTGGATATTTAGCACAGGGCAAAGCATAGAGTAAGTGCTGAACACATGGAATTCATGATGATGAATGGGCATGGAGGTGGTGAGATAAGTTGTCTGAGGAAAACCCATATGGGAAAATCTATCATATGACCCAGTGATTCCACTTCCAGGTATATACCTCCAAGGAATTGAAAATGGACTCAAACTGATGCTAGTACATCAATGTTCATTGCAGCATTCTCATAAATAGCTCAAGGATGGAAACAACCCAAAAGTCCATCAACACGTGAAAGGATAAACACAGACACACAATGGAATACTATTCAGCAGTAAGAAGGAGTGACGTTCTGATACATGTTACAATACAAATGAAACTTGAAATCATGTTGAATAAAATAAGCCAGACACAAAAGGACAAATATTGTATGATTCCACTTGTGAAGTATCTAGAATAAGCAAATTCATAGAGACAAAAGGTATTAGAGGTTATCAGGGGCTGGGGAGAAAGGGGAGTGGGGATTTATTTCTTAATAAGCACAGAGTTTCTGCTTGGGGTGATGAATAAGTCTTGGTAGTAGATGGCGGTGATGGTAGCCCAACATTGTGAATGTAGTTAAAGTCACTGAATTGTACACTTAAAAATGGTTAAATTGGGAAATTATATGTTATATATTTACCACCATATCAAATTTTTAAAAATACAAACTAAAAATTTTTTAAAAATTAATTTTTTAAACATCTCAAAAAACCAAAAAAGCCCACAATGGAAGCCAAGGGGTAATAAAAAAGTTAATCCAGGGAAGTGGATGTGGCTCAAACAATTGAGCTCCCACCTACCACATGGGAGGTTTGTGGTTCGGTTCCCAGTGCCCCCGAAAGAAGACAGCGAGTTGACGCGACAGGCAGGCACGGCAAGCTGACACAACAAGATGACTCAACAAGAGACACGAGGAAAAAGAAAAAAAACATCATGAGAGACACAACAAAGCAGGGAGCAGAGGTTCCCGGTGCCTCCTGACGAAGACGAGCAAGACAGCGAGCAGGCGCAGCAAGCTGGTGCAACAAGGTGACGCAACGAGAGACATAAGAAGAAAAACATAATGAGAGACACAACAAAAGCAGGGAATGGAGGTGGCTTAAGCGATTAGGTGCCTCCCTCCCACATCTGAGGTCCTGGGTTCAGTTCCTGGTGCCTCCTAAAGAAACAAAACGATGAACAGACACAGCAAGTGCAAGCAACGAAGGGGTGGGGAGAAATAAATAAAATCTTAAAAAAACAAAACAAAAACAAGTTAGTCCATTTGAGGGAGGTGAAATATTTTAACATGTGCCCAGGTAGCCCAGTGGGAGGCCTTCTTCCCATTCCAGGGCTTGAATATTCAGGTCAGTGAATGAAACCCATGAACCACAAGGCAGCACACAAAATTGCATCTTGATTTTGTTCCCCCTTCATCTTTGGCTGCAAGTTAAGCGCAGCCAAAGACAGCACAGCCCCCATGGGACGGGCCACTTGCTCCTCTCGGATTCAGTTTCCGTTCACTGCACAGATTTCCTCTTTTTTGGGAAAGCGGTTCAGGCACGTTGGCTCCCTGGTCATTTTCACTGACAAGGATGTTGTCACATCTCCTCAAGCACCCAGGCCATTTTAAAAATGCGATCACTTAAAAAGTTTAAAATTTTATCCATTTTACATTACTAGACAACCTTTTTTCCCATGTACTTCTTTTTTTCGTTTTAAGTATTTTTTTATTAGAGCAGTTATAGGTTTACAGAAAAATCATGCCGAAAGTACAGAATTCCCCTTATACCACCCCCCATTCAATTTTCCCTGTTATTAACATTTTGCATTAGTGTGGTACCTTTGTTACAATTGATGAAAATATTATTATAATTATTAGTAACTGTAGTCCATAGTTCTCCAGTTCTGTGACCACTTTATCCCTGCATGCTGTCAGCTCTGGTGTGTGTTTGCTATTGTTTGTTTGTTTTTACTGTAGGTTGCTTCATATTTTTTCTTTTTCCCTTTGGGAATAGGCAAAGTGTTATTATTTTTAGAATCCCAATCACTATTTTTTTGCCAAAACATATTTCAAAAGCATTGAAAAAACCTAGCCTACTGGCCAAGCGAAAATAATAATTTTATTAATTTTAAAACTTACACACCTGCTTGATGTTGGGAAGAAAGAGAGGAAAGAGCAGCTGGTTAAAACATAATGTCAGGGACGACCTCAATGCAACACACACCCTGTGGTTTTTATTTGTAAATCCAAGAGGACGAGCCAAACTCCGAGAAACCAGAGCTATTTGCCTTGGTACAGAAATAAATCATAGATTATTTTCTTCTTCCAGTGAAATACTATTCAAAGTGAATATTTATGTTCTTCCCTTCACTAAAATGCTATTGAAAATGAATATGTATCTGGTGGGAATTTAAGTGCTGCATATTGTCTAGCTGACAGAGTCATTTATAAAACTGGGGATACTTTATACCCCATGAGGGCTTAATTAGGTTTATAAGATCACTGGAAGTTGCAATAGAAATATTGTATTCTTTCTTCCCCCAAGACTTTCCCTAGTTCCTTGATGAGGGCCTTTAAAACTCATTTAAGTCTTGCTGAAGTTAATCATAAAGATAGATACCAACCATTCCACAGGGGAATCTAATCTCTGCACCTTCCCCTTTCTTCCAGAATTTCTTGGATAATCATAAGCAGGGTCAGTTTCAAATTCTGTCCCTCCTCCTAATAGACGTTTGAAAGGAAATTCCCTCAAACAAGGAGGTGACTGAAAATACACACAGACCTCAAGACATCTGCGCTCATAGGGTTTCAGCTGACTCCGGCCAAAGAATAAAAAATGAACTGTTTAGTAACTCCAAACGACGGAAAATGCTGACAAATGGTATCTTTGCACAGGAGACGTTAACGCTCTGACTGTGAGGGTGAAAAATTGAACAGATGGCACCTCTAAACGCAAGGCTCATATACTCTGTTTCCACTGTGTTTTTTGTAAACCTTTATTTTAAATTTGGTGCTAGGAACAAAAAAAGTGTGTCAATGGCACCATCCAGGGACAGACTTGCACAAGCTTCTCTTTAGAGCTTGATGAATGCAGTTTGCATCCTCTTCCGGTTCTCAAGTTTTCCCAGGACCCAGTTAAGGTGAGACCTCAAGGGAACCGGGATACTTGGTCAGGTAATAACTGTATTAAGATTTTTACTAAAGGCACTGAGGTACTTCACATCAAAATGGCAATTCAAAACCATTCTCCTCCGGCCTGTCCACCATCCACTTTGCTTTATCATAAGTGTCATCAACGAGCATTTATTAAGCTGCAACAACGGCTGAAGGGTGAGCCAAAGCTCTTACTACTTGAAATGTGGCTGATTATTTATGGAGCACAGTGGGTGATTGTCTAAACTTGTCAGAGCATGCTCATCTTAAGTTTAATTGTTCAGTCTTGAGCTGGACTATAATAGGACATTTTAGAAACTTTTTAGAATCTACAAATTCCACCCCTCCCACCCCCCCACCCCCGGTCATGTACTGTAATTAGTTGTTATTGTGCTGCTTGTGGAATGGATATTTAGGGAACTGGATTTTTATCTGGACACACATAACATGTCTTACCCAGATTTTGCAGGCCCTCAGAGCAGGGACCGTACGTCCTTATATCTCCACTCCATCAGTTGCATGGATCATATCAACCACTCACTAAATGCACGTTAACTGGGCTCACTGGCCTGATTTAAAATGAGGGTGGAAAGAAATATGACTGCAAACATATAATTTATATAGATTATATATAATAGTTTGGTCTGTGAAGGCTTAGAGACCAAATGTTCAGGAAAGTGAGTGCTGAACAAAATAACTTTATTAAAAAGCAAGCAAGCAACATGATAAGCTCTGGTTCTCTTCCTATTAATCTACTTCGGGTGTTAGTGACTAGACACCTCACCAGTTATATGGTTAATGGTGAACCCCCAGGGTTCACACACACACACTGCACTACTACTTGCCTCTGTGCCGGTCACAGAAAATCACTGCATCAGCTGGGGTCTCAGGTGCAAGCCACACAGTCTGACATTGGGTAACTCAATTTGCAGAGGGTATTGGGCAAATCACAGTAACTCTGGGAGGCACAGAAAACATGGCTGGGGTCAGGTGGCCAAGAACAAGGCCCAGGTGATGCTGCAGAGCCAGTCTGCTTGAGACATCACAACGGTGACCGGGGGGCACAGATGGTTTGCACGGCAGTGTGACCTCCAGCGGTTCTGGGCATTAGATGATGCCCTTCCAACCACTGCCACAGTCACCTCTGGAAACTGGATGCAGCTGTTCCTGCTGCTGCCAAATTGAACCCACTGCATAGAACCTGTTTCTTTGCTGCTCCAACCTCTCATTCAAAACTGAAAGGGGGGCAAGCAGATGTGGCTCAAGTGATTGGGCTCCCATCTACCATATGGGAGACCCTGGGTTCAGCCTGCACCCACGGAGAGCTGACAGCCCACGCCCTGGAGAGCTGGGGCAGTAAGATGATGCAACAAAGGGAGACAAGCAGACACAGAGGAAATGTGCAGTGAATGGACACAGCAGACAGCAAGCACAAGCAGCAAGGCTGGGAGGTGGGGTGGGCAATAAATAAAAATAAATCTTTAAAGAAAAAATTTTTTGTAAAAACTGAAGTGGGTGGGGGCATCTGCTGGGGAGGTTAAGCCATGTGCCGTGTCGTAAGTGCAAAGGAAGCTGGCAAATATCTGGCATTTGGGGCTTCTATAGGAGGAAGAGGGCTGTGCCTTGTAAGGGCTATGCCTGGTTAAGGGGTGGTATTTTCCAAGTATAGGAAGCGGGTTCAAATGTTGGGCAGACAAAAGTAATGCCAAATGTCCACAGCTCTCACCGTTTCATCAAATCTCTGCAGGCCTGCCTCTCCCTCGGCTCCCCAATCCATCCCTCTTAGCGTCGGTGTCAGCCATCGGTTATGGTCTACCATGTCGATAACAGTCTGCTCCCCCTTCCACCTCCTCTGTAGCCTGTAGGCTCCCTGAGGCCAGTAGTCCTGGCCTTTCCCCACTGCCTTCTTAATGTCCAGCCCAGTCCCTGGCACAGAGTAGACTCTTGAAAAACATTTGATCAGTTAATGTGGATGAATAAAACTGTCTTCTCTGGAGCTGCCCTCTAGGCAAGTTACAAAGAGGGAGAGATGGGGAGCGGGAACACCTCCAGTCTTTTAAACTTCTTAATCACAAGCTTCAGGACACCTGTGAGCCCCCCGCAACTCCACACCAAGGTTTACGTGTATGTGCATCTGTGAATTTCTCCGGGGAGAGAATCCATTGTTCATAGCATTTCCTGAAAGGAATCAGAATGCCTAATATAAATGACATCTCCTTAAGTGTGCTGCATCTTTAAAGGAAGGCATGCTGATATGAGTACTTTGGAAACACATCACAACCCCACAATAGGATTATTCTATGGAAAAGACCAACATGTTCGTTCCTTTCATCCATTTTTTTTTAGAGCGATAAAACGTTACTACAGACATGCATTTATCAAACTATAAAAAATGTGAAGTCAGTAGAAGGAAAATACAGCTTTGGAGTCAAAGTTTGAATTCAGGTTCTACCATTAGCTGTGCACCTTGAATAATTAGTCAACATCTCTGAACTTTGGCTTCCTTGGGGTTAAAGTAGGTGAATTCCCACTTCAGAGGGTTTCTGGAAAGATTAAACGAGATAACGTGAGTAGATTTATGGCAAAGAGTAAGAGCTCAATAAACAGTATGTCCTTTGCCCTGTTCAAAATATATAACAAGCACAGGGACAAGATTTCTAAGTTAAATTCTCTCCACTCTAGAAAGATGTGACCGTGTCACTCTGACTCTCATTTCAGTGGTTGGATATTTGGATATCCGCCTCTCTGCTTCCAACATGGCTAGTGAACAGTGCATGTCAGGTGAGAGAGAAAGGGCCTTTCATTTTCTTTGTGGGGTGGCTGAGATGTTGGTAAGTGGCAGTCCTTGGGAAGTGGGTGGTACTGCTCCCCCCGCCCATGTGCTAGCAAAGGAATGACCTGGGCAGGTTTGAACCACCAACCAGAGAGACCCCTCCACTTCACAAAGGGCCCTGGAATCCTCTCTCACATCTTCCCTCTTTCCCTTGGCCCAAATGGCTGATGGGTTCTAGAACCAATCAGAGATTCATGAGAAAGAAGAACGAAAGAAGCAGAATTCATATTTGTACCACCTCAAAATCCTGACATAGTCAATACTGGTGAAAAGTGCTTTCATCGGAAAAGAAAACTAATCCTAAAACAGCTAATGGAGAATCACCATGAATCGTCCCTGTGCCAGTATGGGGTGGCGATGTCCCTCCACCTTGGCACACTGAACTCTCTAAGCCCACCTGAAGAGACACAGAGTCGACCACGGCTTCCTCGGGCCGGCAGGAAAAACAGCCACTGCCTTTTTAGCCCTGTTCCCATATTAATAACGCACACGTAGAGAAAGACATACCCACCAGCCAGACTCTGTCCTGGAGCCAGCGCCCCTCCCAGCCAAGCGGTTTTGGAAGCAAAGTGGAAATGAGCATTTTGTACTCAATGTAGGGCATCAGAACAAACCTATGATAGCAACTTGTCTCATTTTTTAATCAAGGCAGGCTAATTTATATTAACTAAAGAGATTAGGTTTTGAGTTATTTAATTTGTTCATTAACAATTCTTAGCAACAATCCAAATCATAGCTTATAAATTGTGATATAAATGAAATGATCCAATATCTGTCAGAGTTTTAAATTGTTTTTTCAGCTTCAAAGACAAAAGTTACATGTCAAAACAGCTTTGAAGAAATATTTTGTGGTTTTAAAAAATCCCGGCATCTTTAGGGTTGGAAAGGCCCTTAATACTTACCACGTTCCCTCTCGCTCTCCACCCATACACAGCTTCTCCCCGTGATGTGCGATGCCTGAGTCTCTCTGCCACCTTCGATACTAAGACTGGTCTGTTGATGAGCGGCCGCATCATCATTGGGGAACTTGTTAGAAATGCAGAGTCTCAGGCCCCTGCAGCCCCACTGATTGAGAATCTGCATTCAATGACATCCTCAGGTAATTCATATACATACTTAAATTTTAGAAACACCCATCTAGAGCACTGGTGGTCAGTCTTGACTGCACATTTGAATCACCTGAGGAACTTTTGGAGCCTGCGCTTATGCTCAGTGGATCTGATTTATTTGTTAGAGGATGCACCCTGAGCATGAAGAAGTGTAAGTGTTCCCCAGGTGACTCTGAAATTCAGCAAAACTTGAGAACCCCTGATCTCTCGCTGATGCAGCAAGTGACTGTCCTGCCTTTTCTTGAATGCATCCAGAGACTAAGCCCAGTCCATTCCCTTCTCAATTTCACTGAGGTTAAATTGAAGAAATTTGCCTCTAGGTAACATCTATCCACTTGGCCTAATTTCTGCCCTGGGAGGCTCTACAGAAAACATCAAATTCCTGTTAGGTGAACCAGCCCATCCTCGTTTTCCAGGGACATTTCCCTTATCCCTGAAAGTCCCACAACCTAGAAAACCAAGTGCCAGGCAAACCCACATGCTTGATATAATGCCCTCCCTTCCATGACTTTTCTTCCTCAGGCTAAATAGAAATGATTTCTTAATTGAATTCATTAGTCCTTAAATTTTTACAGAAACACCTACATCTATCAACACAATTCTTAATAGCATTGAACCCTTAAGTCACAAGCCCAAAAAGAAATTGTGATCACAAAAAAAACTTGTCTTTAAGGGGATTCTTTTTTTAAAAAAAAATTGAGTTTGAGATACTGCTTTGAAAATAAACTATTATCAAATCTGTTTTCAAAGGATCTTGTGTTATCTTCACAAATTTTAGGTGCTAAATGCTACATGTACCCAGAATTTTACTTGTTGCTGTATCATCTTCCAGTGCGATCACTGGCAATAATGAAATCCCTACAAAAGCAACAAATTATAGAATTAATTTTTGAAACCAGAAAGAATCAATCACAGAAGTCTTAAAAGTACAACCGTTCAGGAGAGCAATTTGGCAATGTGATTCATGGGCTTTAAACTTACGTTCATTCCCTTTGGCACAGTATTTGCATCTCTTGGAATCTAGTCTAAGGAAGTAATCCAAAATGTCAATAAAGATGGAGGGACAAAGGTGGTCATCACAGTGTTATTTATAGCAGGAAAAAAAATAGAGACAATGTAAACGGACAACAACAAACCAATGGCTAAATATACTACATGCAATGTAACATTACACAACTGTTAAACATGATATTTATCAGGGTATGGAAAAATGCTGGAAAATGGCATTAAGCAGAAAACAAGGTATAATATTGTAAATGCAGTTATCTCATTCATATTAAGAAAACAGAAAAAACGGGAGGGTAATATACCTACATATTACAATGATTAAACTGGATGAGTCCTTTTTTCTGCTTTCTATACTTTTCTTAATCTTCAGTCATTCTAAAATTAGCACATATTAATTTAGAATTAGAAAAAAAATGAAGTGAATCTTGCCCAGGGCAGCATGTAATACAGGGGAGAGCTGAATTCAAATCTGGGTCTGTCAGACACTGAAGCTACGTTTATTCTGCCACACCTGGGGTCACAATCTCAAAAGCGACAGCACCATCCGGTAAGGTTAATGAGCTAAGAGGACAGGGTGTCAGCATCAGGGAATGGAGGGACCCTGGCGCTCTGAGGCCACTCCTACTCTATTCCAGCCCCTCTCTGCCATGCCAGATCTTTGGATTTTTCAAGAGAAGCCAGGAATCCAGGTCTTGAATGTTAAATGTCTCCATGTTTAAATGTTGGTAACGAATTCAAAATATTTAAAAACATCATGCAGCCGTGGGAAGCCACCTCGGGCTCTCTGCCCTATGCCATGCTTCACTCTGCACAGCCAGGGTTCAGTCACCTGAATCAATAAACCGTCTATCCTTGTCCTAGTCCCTTGTGTCCCAGAAGCTCCCAGCAGCCTGCAACGTCTGCGTCTTCCACTCAGCTCTTTGGCACACTAATCTCAGGAAAGATGCAATGAGCTTTGGTCAACTGGCTTACATTTGAAACACAGTAAAAATGAAACTGACTTAAAACAATTTTTCATAATAGCATTTCCCTGTGTTCCCTGGGACACAGCTTAGTTGACGTTTAAATTTAATCAGAAGGAAAAAGTGATGACACGGGTCAGGCAATAATTTGGTCCATACTGCAGAAGCAGATATTTTCTGTCTGAGTAGAAACTTGGGGTACTGGCAAAATCTTTTCCCAGAATGATATTTTACAAGTTGTATCATGTAACATATGAGCAAAGATAGAATAAGATGAAGTCCTGTATATCTAAAAAGACAGATGCTTGGTAAAATTCCAGGGGATAAAATAGGCATTTTTGCAAAAATGTTTATAAAGCAGCAATACAAGTGTCTAACCAAGCATAGAAATGTCATTCTTCTGGGAAAATCTCACCCTCTACTTGTGCACCTGCTTTCTCAATTTTTGTTTTGAGTTTTAAGTGAGGAATTGGAATTCGTCCCTTTCCTCCAACCTATAGCAAAGGGAGACGTAATAGATCAGACAGAATTTCTAGAATGTAGGTGAGTGTCCTTTGCCTACTTGTACATAATCAGTCTTAATTCACTGGTAGACCTGTCTACAAATATTTTATACACTGCAATGTTTAGGTGTTTTCCAAGATTAATTATTTGCTAATATCCCAAATTACCCTCTGTAGGTACAGGCGGCTGTTTTTTCTTTCTTTGGCACAGTGCTTTTATTTTGACAAGAATGTGACAAAGGATTAATTGGACCCATTTATTCTTCAAATGTTGGACTCTCAGGGAATTCACGAGTTCCACTTCTAATCAAGAACTAAACTGGCAAGTGGGTAGTTAGCAAAGTTGGCTGCACATCTGCACATATCAAATGTCTGTGAACAAGAATAAGAAGGCTCTCTCTCCTTTCTGCTCAGATGGCTTCATTTAAGATCCAAAGGGTCAAGGTCACAGCATGACCTCATCAAATTAGGCCCAACTGAGAAAGGTGTTTAGCACAACAGAAAGGAAATAATCTGAAGGACATTAAATGCAAATGAAATTGCCATCTGCAAACTTCAAAAAACACCTGACCTAAAAAAATCAATCTCCCACTTAAATCTGAACCCTTGCCTCCTTGCCTGCTGTTTGAGAGTGGACACAGAAGTTTGTTCTCGTAGCTGCCTGACAGTCATTCAGCCTGCCAAAGCCCGTTTGCATTTAATATTCCCCTCCGACTCTTTTCTAGTTGAAAAATTTAACAATGATCTCTGCAGAACAAAAAGAGGAAAGTTCACACATGAATATTCCTCCTGTGCCTCTGGTGCATGAACTGCCAAATAGGGCACAGGGAACTTTGGTTTCTGAAACCAGAAGCCAGGTACTAGGGCACGTTTTTGTGGCCATCAGTACTGTACCAGGCAAATTCCATGGTGCAGCCAGAGACGGAGGTCCTGAGGTGACAGCAATTGTGGCTTGTTTTATACTTAATCAGAAAATAAGTCTTTACATGCTAGGAACTGTGCCAGGCCCTGCGGAAACCCTAAGTTGGACAGACGTGGTCCTTCTCCTCACTGAGTTCAGACAATTAAGCAATTACTATAAAGTGTGGCAAGTGCTGGGAAAGTGCAGCTCACCATGCTGGTAACTCAGAACCACCTAAGAACCACCCAGCTGGTCTTGTCCTGTCCAGATCCGATCTAGACAGAGAGGACAAGGCAGGTGGTGGTGAGCAACAGTGTCTGGACGCTTGGCCTTCTCTCGGGAACCAGAGCTACAGCTCCCTTGGGTGACACTGTTGTTGGTCCTGACAGCCCTGTTATCAGGCATTTTACCCATGTTATCGCCCGTTTTACTCCAAGAACTCACTGCTTGTGTAGAACACGTCACCTCATTCTCTCATCAGGCTCATAATGAAGACCAGTAGATAGAGGTGGAGATGTTTCGTTGGTAAGAACTTTCTAATAACATAGATTTCTGGTAAAATCTGACAAATTGCTTTGTAAGATGAGCTGCTCTCTCACTGGCCCTGTTACAGAAGGAGATAGAAACCCACTTGTGAGGGATGTTGGGGGACAGACCAATAGGGGAGGTGATTCCTAAAATCCCTTGCAGCTCTAGCATTGCAGAAGACTAAGAGAAATATTTTTCAGCTGTAAGTTTCTATGATTCTATTCATTTGAGTAAAGAACACTGTGGACATTTTATCCACATTATATTAGAGAAAGATTCTCATTTGCCTGCAAATATCAGGTGAGTGGTCCTTCTTGGTGTCATTCAAGGCTATGACCCTGAGAAACTTAAAGAAAACATCTTCTTTAACAAAATTTAAAGCTTTTTGAGAGACTGGGTCCAACACCTTCTTCTAATTTCTTCTAGAGCCTTGGTGGTCAAGAAAGATGTGATCCTTATCAAGGTTTGTGAGATTTCTCTGATGATGTGTAAGGTGTTTGTCCTTGTTAGCACTGTTGGCTGTGGCTTGTGAATGATAGTTTGTGCCATATAGAGCAGTGGGAACTGACTGTGGGTTCAAGTTCAGGCTGTGCCACTCACAAGCTAGTTAATCTTAGGCGAGACCCTTGAGCTCTCTGAAACTCAGTTTTATTTTTCATAAAATGAGCATTTAAATAAAAAGGAAAATGTACTTGCAAGGATTTTATAAACTGTGGAGAACTGTGGAAATGCATGGGGCTACCATTGTTTCTTTATCAGTGTTGAGTACCAAGTTTTCCACGAATTTTGGTGAGGAAGTTTTGGTCATTGAAAGAGAGACATTCTGACACTGAAACTCTCAGGAGTCTTTTTGCTGCCAAAGTGATCTGAAAGATAAATGATTGACAAATACTGCTTCAGAGATAATAATAAGCTCGTAGTTCTGCTTCCATTTTCCCAGGACGGTATAGGAGGCACGTAGGGATTTTATGGCTCTTGAGAAAAGGTAAAATAAAAACATAAGATTTCTGTCCTAAGTAGTATCCACACCCATTATACTCTAAGATCTCACTGCTTGGAACTTGCTCATTTATTCTAGGAAAGAACCTGGGAACAAGAAAGAGAAGTCTTTAACAGAAGGAGCTAACTATGAGAGATGGGGGAAGTTCATTTGATGGTTCAGGGCCACCGAGGTTTGGGTAGATGGGAGCCTGGGCTGAGCATAGCCGTTTTCTCTAGGGCCCATGTCAGGGACATGGGCAACCATGCATGTTCCAGGCTGGGTGGCTGAAGCAGTGTAGTGGAAGGCGGACGGGAGAGGCACAGAGGGGAGTAGAAGAGGTGTGGACAAGGGACAAGGATTGCAAATAGATATCAGAGATGTTTGGGGGCCTCAGTTCACTCATCAAAACTACAAAAATGACTGAACCAGATACCCTCCAAAGTCTTGGTAATGATGCAGCAGAAAAGATGTGGGGTTTGGCAGTGGAAAGTCTGGATCTAAAGAACCAGCCCTACCATTTATGGGCTATGTGATATTCTACAAGTCACTTCATCTCTCTGAAACTTGTTCTTCTCATCTGTAAAATATACCAGTAATACCTACCTCATGGGGTGGGGAGAGGATTAAATGAGAGAATGAGAGTGGAAATGCTCAGTTAAGTGCTATGCAAGTGTCAACTTGTTTATGGCCCCATCCGTGAAGGGAAAAGGATGAGGGAGCAGAAATTGTCCACTGACATATGTAAATGGTTTCTGTCTATTAAAGATGAATCTGAAATAGTAATGGTTAAAACTGACTTCCCTGGAGCTAGTGCACCACATTCAAGTATTTTTCATCACTAAGCATTTTCTAACGCATCAGTAGAAAAAAGAAACCAGACAGAAAAATATAGTTTCTGGCCAAAATGCATGGGGACTGGACATCCATTAGGGTATTTGGGCCTTGGCGGATGGGAAATGAATACACATGCTGCGTTGCTGGAATCAAGAAACTTCTTGGACCCGATGGTGATATAGGATAACTTCATCAACCTGGGGTTTGTGAGGAAAGGAGAAGGAGGATTTCAGCACGAGGCTTAACTGTCATCTTCCTTGAGTTTGGGAATGATGACACCTCATTGATCTGTGTCATTGCAGAAAATGGCCAGTCGCCTCTCTGCCTTGGAACTGGGTCAGGGAGCAGCAATCCAAAGAGGCATTTGTTAGCAGCGAGGTTGCGGCCAGTGCAGGTAGCAGGGGATTTATGAATTTGAGCCCGGGAACGCTGGGTGTGGGGGTGCACATCTGGCCACAAGATGCTCACTGGCTGCCTTTTGGACGGAGAGGCTTGGTCAGAAGAGGTCATGGCAGGTTCAGTGGGATTGCAAAGGGTGGAGGCTGCAGGGAAAGTAAACAAGCCACCCTCCTGGCTTCAGACTTTTCCTGAACAAGGAGGAGAAAGGAGTGCTCATGTTGATTTTCAAGATCACTAAAATACTACAAAACTCTCAGAAACTCTAAAGTGACAAATCTCACAGTCAATATTGAAATTTTTGTGTGAGCTATGACAATTAAAAAGAATATGACTCCAAAGTAAATAAAGGGGTTAAAGAAAAAAAACAATCCCTAAGTGCTATCAGTCCTACAAAGCAAATCAACAACCAATTCCACCTACCTTTGACATAATTCATGCTGTTTTCCTAGAGAAATTTTTGAAAAAATACATTGGTAAAAGGTTTTGGTGAAATTGGTAAGGTTGCATTGAATTTGGGTTATTTTCTTTATTTTTAATTCAAAAATAAAAATTAATATTAGAGAAAATTAGTAATGAGAACAGGAATAAAACCGATCAGTCTGCAGTGCTTTAGTAGGAGGAAAAGCCCAGAAAAAAAAGAGTTGGTGACTCCTTTTGGGATTGGGCTCCCAAGGAAGTCTTTTCTTTAGTGAGACTTTAGCAGGAGCCGCCATCTCTAATGCCACGTTAAAGAAGAAAACGTGTTTGGTAACACAGCTGCCTTTCCCCCATAGGCCCTAGGTTTTAACAATACAGCCACAGCTGCAGGATCCAACTTAATTCTGTATCTGCTGGACTTCATATGTTAGAGGACTGGTCTTTATGTTCATTCCTGGTGTGGTTAGTCCCATGTCTACATGTCTACATGTGACATAATTTGGATTTCTCAGGGGGGGTCTCCTTCTACCCCTGTCCAGAGTCCTAGGCAGAAAGAAAACTCCTTATTCCTTCCCTTCCAGGGTGTGGACTTTCTGCAGGGGTCTCAGTTCCAGCTCATGACCCTGTCTGGGCTGTAAAAGCCCCTGGGCCTCTGTCTGAGTCCATGACCTTTGAGCTGTCCCTCC
Source organism: Cabassous unicinctus (assembly GCA_029593785.1). Classification (NCBI taxonomy): domain Eukaryota; kingdom Metazoa; phylum Chordata; class Mammalia; order Cingulata; family Chlamyphoridae; genus Cabassous; species Cabassous unicinctus. The sequence goes on along the minus strand of JAQZBX010040307.1, from coordinate 2,206 downwards.
ACAGCTGCCAAGCTTTCTGCCCTGGCTTTGCATTGACTCTTAATTTCTGGCATCTGAGGATTTTTCTTTCTTTCAAGCTCAGCTACTTGTGTTCTGTTTGTTTTATTTTCTTGCATTTTAGCCTGAATTTCTAGAGGCCTGGAGGAGAGTTCCATATTGGCTCAGATCACGAATTTGCCGGAACCGGAACCCTTACAGAGTCGATCACAAAAATAGTTCCTCCAAAAGTTTCTCAGACAGGTTTCATATGGAATTGATTTTTTATACCATCACTAAAATGCCATGTTTTTCTGTCGTGTGTATAATAATGCATTTTTGGCCAGGCCTGGTGGAAGGATGCGGAAGAGGATAAGGATTCAAGCCTAATTCCTGTTGGTTCCTGCCAAGTGACCCAGGGACAAGGCGCTTCACGTCAGCCATTAGGAGAAGACAGTAATGCCAGATCCCCACAAACGAGACAAGGGAAATTCAAAGTGTGAGGCGACATTATTAGTTCACAATGGAACCATTGTAATGGAACCATTGTTCTTAGCTAGGAGGGTGCTCTGGGCCCAAAGGATAGCTAGGTCTAGCTCCTGAGAACTGTACTGATGAGGTCATCCAGTGAGATAGAAGGGCCTTTTTAGTAAGGCAGAGGAAAGAAGTGTTTATTAAGGCAGAGAAAAATGTTTTTAAGGCGAGAAAAAAGAATTTCTTTTATAGGTGTGTTGAGTGTGGTTTTCAATGTTCACCCTGAGATGTTTTAAGTGCCAGTTCTTGTGAATGATGTCATCAAATGGAATGTTCCACCTGAACTGCCATGCCTGGCTCCACAGGCAAATTCAGCCTGATGCATTTGCCCTCTACATACCATTCTGCAGTATCTCCCCTTAAGCATCCTCTTTCATCAAGTTGGATAAAAGTTCTTACTGGAGCATTGCTCTGATACCCATCTTAGAGGTGAAAACATTTAGCATCCATTGCTAATAAAGACAAAAAGGTGATGCATCAGAAGTCTGGGACTTGTAGTCTAAGCTTGGGATGCCCAGGAGAGTTGCTCGTATCCTCCTCCCCGACACACTGAAGAAGAAAAAGGAAATGTTTTCAGACCATCACTGTTTTCTTTTCTTAGGTGATGCCTAAGAGAAAATGCCTTGGTTATGAAAGACTTTGATCCAGGTTTAGGGAATTTTCAGTTTCCGTCTTTGGAATCTTTTTATCCAAAAGAAGAGATGTGCATGAGAAGGTTACCTTTCTAAGAAAGGACCTGCTGGCTCAGCCATTCCAGGCAGAGCAGCGGACGAGGGGAAAGAAAGGGCCCAGACTGCCACAAATGCCTTGTATAAAATCATGTTTCCAGGAGCAGCAAACAGATAAGGTGGTCAGATACTCTCAAGGATTTCTAAATCAGATATAATTACCCCAATATTGATCTCCTCAAATTTTCATCGTTGAAGTCTCAAGCTGGTAGCATTCTTAAGGACACCACTTCACATATCTCAATCACATCACACAAGCTGCTTATTCATTTTGCACCCATGAAAAAGGACTTCATTTCTTCAAAATGAAATAAGTTAAAGTTTTGAAAATTTACTTCATATGAACTATGAAGTTTAAACCAGAAAATGGTATTTCCAGGAAGAGTAAAACTGGTGCTCTATTGGGAGAATAAAATTTACTTGGATCTAAACCCAGAAGATTCATTTGGCCCTTACTGAGGACAACATACAAATTTGTGAAGTGATTGACATTTTAAGGAAAAAATTGTTGTTTTTTGTTCGTTTGTTTCATCTTTGCACTTTTCCAAACTGTGTGAATTCTTTATAATGAACATGTATCACTTTTATAAAAACTAATGATTTTTATGAATAAGTCATAGCAAATATACCAAAATATTAATAATGATTAGTTCCGGCCATTGGAATTTGACAATTATTTTCCTCTGTGCACTACCCCAGACTTCTAAACCTCCCAAAGTTATGCAAGTTTTAGGAATAATACTGAACTGGAGATAATGTAATAACAACATAATCATTGTTGTCTATAATTTTAAGCAGCTCTTTAAAAGGAAATTTTATTGAATGTCATCAACTAAACATATAAATATGTAAGCTTTCAAAATCTATCTTATTAAGTCCTGAGTGATAGATTTTCATCACAAAGATTTATGAAATTTTTAAGCTCAAATAATTTATGTGTTTTAATTTAAGACATCTGTTTTTAATTT